>ML393203.1:0-30952 GCA_005239525.1 Nicotiana knightiana
CATTAAAGCTCATAAAATGCGAGGGATATAATGCTTAAAATCATGAATTCTAGCCACACATCACAGATATGGAGGCAGGTCTTAGTCTCATGCAAATATGGAGACAGAGCTTAGTCTATGCAAGGTACGGGACATGACTTAGTCCCGTGCAGAAAGAATGCAGTGCTTAGCCTTATGCTGATATGGAGGCAGGGGTTATGCTCATGTAAATATAGAGACAAAGCTTAGTCTCATGCAATGTTCAGGACATGGCTTAGTCCCATGTAGATGGAAGGCAGTGCTTAGCCTGATGCAGATATGGAGGCAGAGCTTAGCCTCATGCAAACATAAAGAAATAGCTTAGTCTCATTAAATGTTCGGGACATGGGTTAGTCCCGTGCAGATGGAAGGCAGTGCTTAGCCTTATGCAGATATAGAGGCAGACCTTAGACTCATGCAAATATAGAGATGGAGCTTAGTCTCATGCAAGGTTCGGGACATGGCTTAGTCCCGTGCAGATGGAAGGCAGTGCATAGCCATATGCAGATATAGAGGTAGGTATTAGCCTCATGTAAATATGGAGACAGAGCTTAGTCTTATGCAAGGTTTGGGACATGGATTAGTCCCATAAAGATGGAAGGCAGTGCTTAGCCTTATACAGATATGGAGGCAGAGCTTAGCCTCATTCAAATGTTTTGATAGAGCTTAGTCTCATGCAAGGTTCGGGACAAGGCTTAGTTCCATGCAGATGGAACGCAGTGCTTAGCCTTATGCAGATATGGTGGCAAGGCTTAGCCTCATGCAAATATGGAGAAACAACTTAGTCTCATGCAAGGTTTGGCACAGGGCTTAGTCCCGTGCAGATGGCAGGCAGTGCTTAGCCTTATGCAGATATTGAGGCAGGACTTAGACTCATGCAAATGTGGAGACGGAGCTTAGTCTCATGCAAATATGTAGACAGAACTTAGGCTCATGCAAGGTTTGGAACATGGATTAGTCCCATACAGATGAAAGGCAGTGCTTAGCCTTATGCAGATATGGAGGCATGGCTTATCCTCATGCAAATATACAGATAGAGCTTAGTCTCATGCAAGGTTCATGACAGGGCTTAGTCCCATGCAGATGGAAGACGGTGCTTAGCCGTATGCAGATATAGAGGCAAAGCTTAGCCTCGTGCAAATACAAAGGCAGAGCTTAGTCTCATGAAATGTTCGGGACATGTCTTCGTCCCGTGCAGATGGAAGGTAGTGCTTAGCCTTATGCAGATATAGAGGTAGAGCTTAGGCTCATGAAAATATGGAGACGGAGAATAGTATCATGCAAGGTTTGGGACATGGCTTAGTCCCGTTCAGATGGAAGGCAGTGCTTAGCATTATGCAGATATGGAGGCAGGTCTTAGCCTCATGCAAATATGGAGACAGAGCTTAGTCTATGCAAGGTACGGGACATGACTTAGTCCCGTGCAGAAAGAATGCAGTGCTTAGCCTTATGCTGATATGGAGGCAGGGGTTATGCTCATGTAAATATAGAGACAAAGCTTAGTCTCATGCAATGTTCAGGACAGGGCTTAGTCCCATGTAGATGGAAGGCAGTGCTTAGCCTGATGCAGATATGGAGGCAGAGTTTAGCCTCATGCAAACATAAAGAAATAGCTTAATCTCATCAAATGTTCGGGACATGGGCTAGTCCCGTGCAGATGGAAGGCAGTGCTTATCCTTATGTAGATATAGAGGTAGAGCTTAGACTCATGCAAATATAGAGACGGAGCTTAGTCTCATGCAAGGTTCGGGACATGGCTTAGTCCCGTGTAGATGGAAGGCAGTGCTTAGCCATATGCAGATATAGAGGTAGGTATTAGCCTCGTGTAAATATGGAGACAGAGCTTAGTCTCATGCAAGGTTTGGGACATGGATTAGTCCCATAAAGATGGAAGGCAGTGCTTAGCCTTATGCAGATATGGAGGCAGGGCTTATCCTCATGCAAATATACAGATAGAGCTTAGTCTCATGCAAGGTTCATGACAGGGCTTAGTCCCTTGCAGATGGACGACAATGCTTAGCCTTATCTTGATATGGAGGCAGAGCTTAGCCTCATGCAGATATAGAGGCAAAGCTTAGACTCGTGCAAATATGGAGATGGAGCTTAGACTCATGCAAGGTTTGGGACATGGCTTAGTCCCGTGCAGATGGAAGGCAGTGCTTAGCCTTATGCAGATANTATAGAGGCAAAGCTTAGCCTCGTGCAAATACAAAGGCAGAGCTTAGTCTCATGAAATGTTCGGGACATGTCTTCGTCCCGTGCAGATGGAAGGTAGTGCTTAGCCTTATGCAGATATAGAGGTAGAGCTTAGGCTCATGAAAATATGGAGACGGAGAATAGTATCATGCAAGGTTTGGGACATGGCTTAGTCCCGTTCAGATGGAAGGCAGTGCTTAGCATTATGCAGATATGGAGGCAGGTCTTAGCCTCATGCAAATATGGAGACAGAGCTTAGTCTATGCAAGGTACGGGACATGACTTAGTCCCGTGCAGAAAGAATGCAGTGCTTAGCCTTATGCTGATATGGAGGCAGGGGTTATGCTCATGTAAATATAGAGACAAAGCTTAGTCTCATGCAATGTTCAGGACAGGGCTTAGTCCCATGTAGATGGAAGGCAGTGCTTAGCCTGATGCAGATATGGAGGCAGAGTTTAGCCTCATGCAAACATAAAGAAATAGCTTAATCTCATCAAATGTTCGGGACATGGGCTAGTCCCGTGCAGATGGAAGGCAGTGCTTATCCTTATGTAGATATAGAGGTAGAGCTTAGACTCATGCAAATATAGAGACGGAGCTTAGTCTCATGCAAGGTTCGGGACATGGCTTAGTCCCGTGTAGATGGAAGGCAGTGCTTAGCCATATGCAGATATAGAGGTAGGTATTAGCCTCGTGTAAATATGGAGACAGAGCTTAGTCTCATGCAAGGTTTGGGACATGGATTAGTCCCATAAAGATGGAAGGCAGTGCTTAGCCTTATGCAGATATGGAGGCAGGGCTTATCCTCATGCAAATATACAGATAGAGCTTAGTCTCATGCAAGGTTCGGGAAATGGCTTAGTCGCGTGTAGATGGAAGGCAGTGCTTAGCCTTATGCAGATATGGAGGCAGGGCTTATCCTCATGCAAATATACAGATAGAGCTTAGTCTCATGCAAGGTTCATGACAGGGCTTAGTCCCTTGCAGATGGACGACAATGCTTAGCCTTATCTTGATATGGAGGCAGAGCTTAGCCTCATGCAGATATAGAGGCAAAGCTTAGACTCGTGCAAATATGGAGATGGAGCTTAGACTCATGCAAGGTTTGGGACATGGCTTAGTCCCGTGCAGATGGAAGGCAGTGCTTAGCCTTATGCAGATAAAGAGGCAGAGCTTAGACTCGTGCAAATATGGAGACAGAGAGTAGTCTCATGCAAGGTTCGGAACATGGCTTAGTCCCGTGCAGATAGAAGCCAGTGCTTAGCCATATGCAGATATGGAGGTAGGTATTAGCCTCATGTAAATATGGAGACAAAGCTTAGTCTATGCAAGGTTCGAGACATGGCTTAGTCCCGTGCATACGGAATTCAGTGCTTAGCCTTATGCAGATATAGAGGCAGGGCTTACCTTTATGTAGATATGGAGGCAGGGCTTAGCCTCATGCAAATATGGAGACAGAACTTATTCTCATGCAAGGTTCGGGATAGGGATTAGTCCCATGCAGATGAAAGTAAGTGCTTAGCCTTATGCAGATATGGAGGCCGGGCTTAGCCTCATGCAAATATAGAGACAGAGCGTAGTCTCATGCAAGGTTCTGGCCAGGTCTTAGTCCCGTGCAGATGGAAGGCAGTGCTTAGCCTTATACAGATATGGAGGCAAAGCTTAGCCTAATTCAAATGTTTTGATAGAGCTTAGTCTCATGCAAGGTTCGAAACATGGCTTAGTCCCGTGCAGATGGAAGGCAGTGCTTAGCCATATGCAGATATAGAGGTAGGTATTAGCCTCATGTAAATATGGAGACAGAGCTTAGTCTCATGCAAGGTTTTGATAGAGCTTAGTCTCATGCAAGGTTCATGACAGGGCTTAGTCCCATGCAGATGGACGACACTGCTTAGCCTTATCTTGATATGGAGGCAGAGCTTAGCCTCATGCAAACATAAAGCAATAGCCTAGTCTCATCAAATGTTCAGGACATGGCTTAGTCTCGTGCAGATGGAAGGCAGTGCTTAGCCTTATGCAGATATAGAGGCAGAGCTTAGACTCGTGCAAATATGGAGATGGAGCTTAGTCTCATGCAAGGTTCGGAACATGGCTTAGTCCCGTGCAGATGGAAGCCAGTGCTTAGCCATATGCAGATATGGAGGTAGGTATTAGCCTCATGTAAATATGGAGACAAAGCTTAGTCTATGCAAGGTTCGGGACATGGCTTAGTCCCGTGCATACGAAATTCAGTGCTTAGCCTTATGCAGATATAGAGGCAGGGCTTACCTTTATGTATATATTGAGGCAGGGCTTAGCCTCATGCAAATATAGAGACAGAACTTATTCTCATGCAAGGTTCGGGATAGGGATTAGTCCCATGCAGATGAAAGTCAGTGCTTAGCCTTATGCAGATATGGAGGCCGGGCTTAGCCTCATGCAAATATAGAGACAGAGCGTAGTCTCATGCAAGGTTCTTGCCAGGTCTTAGTCCCGTGCAGATGGAAGGCAATGCTTAGCCTTATACAGATATGGAGGCAGAGCTTAGCCTCATTCAAATGTTTTGATAGAGCTTAGTCTCATGCAAGGTTCGGAACATGGCTTAGTCCCGTGCAGATGGAAGGCAGTGCTTAGCCATATGCAGATATAGAGGTAGGTATTAGCCACATGTAAATATGGAGACAGAGCTTAGTCTCATACAAGGATTGGGATAGGGCTTAGTCCCGTGCAGATGACAGGCAATGCTTAGCCTTATGCAGATATTGAGGCAGGACTTAGCCTTATGCAGATGTGAAGGCAGGGCCTAGCCTCATGCAAATATGGAGACAGAACTTAGTCTCATGCAAGGTTTGGGACATGGATTAGTCCCATACCGATGGAAGTCATTGCTTAGCCTTATGCAGATATGGAGGCAGGGCTTATCCTCATGTAAATATACAGATAGAGCTTACTCTCATGTAAGGTTCATGACATGGCTTAGTCCCATGCAGATGGAAGACAGTGCTTAGCCTTATGCAGATATAGAGCCAAAGCTTAGCCTCGTGCAAATACAAAGATAGAGCTTAGTCTCATGAAATGTTCGGGACGTGTCTTAGTCCCGTGCAGATGGAAGGTAGTGCTTAGCTTTATGCAGATATGGAGGCAGAGCTTAGGCTCATAAAAATATGTAGACGGAGAATAGTATCATGCAAGGTTTAAGGCATGGCTTAGTCCCGTTCAGATGGAAGGCAGTGCTTAGCATTATGCAGATATGGAGGCAGGTGTTAGCCTCATGCAAATATGGAGACAGAGCTTAGTCTATGCAAGGTACGGGACATGGCTTAGTCCCGTGCAGAAAGAATGCAGTGCTTAGCCTTATGCTGATATGGAGGCAGGGGTTATCCTAATGTAAATATAGAGACAAAGCTTAGTCTCATGCAATGTTCAGGACAGGGCTTAGTCCCATGTAGATGGAAGGCAGTGCTTAACCTTATGCAGATATGGAGGCAGAGCTTAGACTCATGCAAACATAAAGCAATAGCTTAGTCTCATCAAATCTTTGGGACATGGCTTAGTCCCGTGCAGATGGAAGGCAGTGCTTAGCCTTATGCAGATATAGAGGCGGAGCTTAGTCTCATGCAAGGTTCGGGACATGGCTTAGTCCCGGGCAGATGGAAGGCAGTGCTTAGCCATATGCAGATATGCAGGTAGGTATTAGCCTCATGTAAATATGGAGACAGATCATAGTCTATGCAAGGTTCGGGACATGGCTTAGTGCCGTGCATACGGAATACGGTGCTTACCCTTATGCATATATGCAGGCAAGGCTTACCTTTATGTAGATATGGAGGCAGGGCTTAGCCTCATGCAAATATTGAGACAGAACTTATTCTTATGCAAGGTTCGGGATAAGGATTAGTCCCATGCAGATGAAAGTCAGTGCTTAGCCTTATGCAGATATGGAGGCAAGGCTTAGCCTCATGCAAATATAGAGATAGAGCTTAGTCTCATTCAAATGTTTTGATAGAGCTTAGTCTCATACAAGGTTTGGGACAAGGCTTAGTCCCATGTAGATGGAACGCAGTGCTTAGCCTTATGCTGATATGGAGGCAAGACTTAGCCTCTTACAAATATTGAGACAAAGCATAGTCTCATGCAAGGTTCGGCACAGGGCTTAGTCCCGTGCAGATGGCAGGCAGTGCTTAGCCTTATGCAGATATGGAGGTAAGGCTTAGCCTCATGCAAATATGGAGACAGAGCTTAGTCTCATGCATGGTTTGGGACATGTGTTAGTCCCATGCAGATAGAAGGCAGCGCTTAGCCTTATGTAGATATGGAGGCAGAGCTTAGCCTCATGCAAATACAAAGATAGATCTTAGTCTCATGCAATGTTCGGGACATGGCTTAGTCCCATGCAGATGGAAGGCAGTGCCTAGCCTTATAAAGATATGGAGGCAGATCTTAGCCTCATTCAAATATTAAGACATAGCTTAGTCTCATGCAAGGTTCGTGACAAGGCTTCGTCCCATGCAGATATAAAGCAGTGCTTAGCCTTATGCAGATATAGAGGCAGAGCTTAAACTCATACAAATATGGAGACAGAGCTTAGTCTGATGCAAGGTTCGGGACAAGGCTCAGTCCCATGCAGATGGAACGCTGTGCTTAGCCTTATGTAGATATGGAGATAGAGCTTAGTCTCATGCAAGGTTCGGGACAAGTCTTAGTCCCGTGCAGATGGAAGGCAGTGCTTAGCCTTATATAGATATGGAGGCAGAGCTTAGCCTCATGCAAGGTTTTGGACAAGGCTTAGTGCCATGCAGATGGAACACAATGCTTAGCCTTATGCATATTTGGAGGCAAGACTTAGCCTCTTGCAAATATTGAGACAAAGCATAGTCTCATGCAAGGTTCGGGACAGGTCTTAGCCCCGTGCAGATGGAACGCATTGCTTAGCCTTATACAGATATGGAGGTAGAGCTCAGCCTCATTCAAAGGTTGTGACAGAGCTTAGACTCATGCAAGGTTCGGGACAAGGCTTAGTCCTACGCAGATGGAACACAGTGCTTAGGTTTGGGACAGGGCTTAGTCCCGTGCTGATGGTTGGGAGTGCTTAGCCTTATACAGATATGGAGGCAGGACTTAGCCTTATGCATATATGGAGGCAGGGCTTAGACTCATCCAAATATGGAGACAGAACTTAGTCTCATGCAAGGTTCGGGACAGGGCTTAGTCGCGTGCAGATGGAAGACAGTGCTTAGTTTTATGCAGATATGGAGGCGAGACTTAGCCTCTTGTAAATATCGAGACAAAGCATAGTCTCATGCAAGGTTCGGGACAGGTCTTAGTCCCGTGCAGATGGAAGGCAATGCTTAGCCTTATACAAATATGGAGGTAGAGCTTATCCTCATTCAAATGTCGTGACGGAGCTTAGTCTCATGCAAGGTTAGGGACAAGTCTTAGTCCCATGCAGATGGAACGCAGTGCTTAGCCTTATATAGATATGGAGGTAAGTCTTCACCACATGCAAATATGGAGAAAAAGCTTAGTCTCATGCAAGGTTAGGGACAGGGTTTAGTCCCGTGCAGATGGATGGCAGTGCTTAGCCTTATGCAGATATGGAGGTAGGACTTAGCCTTATGCAGATATGGAGGCAGGGTTTAGCCTCATGCAAATATGGAGACATAACTTAGTCTCATGCAAGGTTTAGGACATGGCTTAGTCCCATGCAGATGGAAGGTAGAGCTTAGCCTTATGCAGATATGGAGGAAAAGCTTAGCCTCATGCAAATACAAAGACAGATCTTAATCTCATGCAATGTTCGGGACATGGCTTAGTCCCGTGCAGATGGAAGGCAGTGCTTAGCCTTATAAAAATATGGAGGCAGAGCTTAGCTTCATTCAAATATTAAGACATAGCTTAGTCTCATGCAAGGTTCGGGACAAGGCTTAGTCCCATGCAGATGGAACGCAGTGCTTAGCCTTATGCAGATATAGAGGCAGAGCTTAGACTCATGCAAATATGGATACGGGGCTAAGTCTCATGCAAGGTTTGGGACATGGATTAGTCCCGTGCAGATGGAATGTTGTGCTTAGCCTTATGCAGATATGGAGGCAGAGCTTAGCCTCATGCAAATAAGAAGACACAACTTAGTCTCATGAAAGGTTCCGGACATGACTTAGTATGTGCTCATGGAAGGCAGTGCTTAGCCTTTTGCAGATATAGAGGTAGAGCTTAGACTCATGCAAATATCGAGACGGAGCTTAGTCTCATACAACGTTCAGGACATGGCTTAGTCCCGTGCAGATGGACGGTAATGTTTTGCCTTATGCAGATATGGAGGCAGGTCTTAGCCTCAAGCAAACATGGAGACAAAGCATAGTCTCTGCAAGGTTCGGGAAATGGCTTAGTCCCGTGCAGATGGAATGCAGGGCTTATCCTTATACAGATATGGAGGAAGAGCTTAGACTCATTCAAATGTTGAGATCGAGCTTAGTCTCATGCAAGGTTCAGGACAAGGCTTAGTCCCATGCAGATGGTACACAATATTTAGGTTTGGGACAGGGCTTAGTCCTGTGCAGATGGCTGGCAGTGCTTAGCCTTATACAGATATAGAGGGAGGGCTTAGCCTTATGCAGATTTGGAGGCAGGGCTTAGACTCATGCAAATATAGAGACAGAACTTAGTATCATGCAAGGTTCAGGACATGGCTTAGTCCCGTGCAAATGGAAGACAGTGCTTAGCCTTATTAGATATGGAGGCAGAGCTTAGCCTCATTCTAATGTTGAGATAGAGCTTAGTCTCATGCAAGGTTCGGGACAAGGCTTAGTCCCATGAAGATGGAACGCAGTGCTTAGCCTAATGCAGATATGGAAGCGAGGCTAAGCCTCATGCAAATATGGAGACAGAGCTTAGTCTCATGCAAGGTTTGGGACATGGCTTAGTCTCGTACAGATGGCAAGCCGTGCTTAACCTTATGCAGATATGGAGGCAAGACTTAACCTTATGCATATATGGAGGCAGGGCTTAGCCTAATGAAAATATGAAGACAAAAATTAGTCTCATGCAGGGTTTGGGACATGGATTAGTCCCATGAAGATGGAAGGCAGTGCTTAACCTTATGCAGATACGGAGGCAGGGCTTATCCTCATGCAAATATAGAGAAAAAGCGTAGTCTCATGCAAGGTTCAGGACATGGCTTAGTCCCATGCAGATGGAAGGCAGTGCTTAGCCTTATGCAGATATAGAGGAAGAGCTTAGACTCATGCAAATATGGATACGGAGCTTAGTCCCATGCAAGGTTAGGGACATCGCTTAGTCTCGTGGAGATGGAATGTTGTGCTTTGCCTTTTGCAGATATAGAGGCAAAGCTTAGCCTCATGCAAATAAGAAGACACAACTTAGTCTCATGAAAGGTTCAGGACATGGGTTAGTCCCGTGCAGATGGAAGGCAGTGCTTCGCCTTATGCAGATATAGATGCAGAGCTTAGCCTCATGCAAATACAAAGACAGAGCTTAGTCTCATGCAATGTTTGGGACATGGCTTAGCCCCGTCCTGATGGAAGGCAGTGCTTAGCCTTATAAAGATATGGAGGCAGAGCTTAGCGTCATTCAAATATTGAGTATAGCTTAGTCTCATGCAAGGTTCAGGACAAGGCTTAGTCCCATGCAGATGGAACTCAGTTCTTAACCTTATGCAGGTATAGAGGTAGAGCTTAGACTCATGCAAATATGGAGACGGAGCTTAGTCTCATGCAAGGTTTGGGACATGGCTTAGTCCCGTGCAGATGGAGTGTTGTGCTTAGCCTTATGCAGATATGGAGGCAGAGCTTAGCCTCATGCAAATAAGAAGACACAACTTAGTCTCATGAAAGGTTCGGGACATGGCTTAGTCCCCTGCGGATGGAAGGCAGTGCTTAGCCTTTTTTAGATATAGAGGCATAGCTTAGACTCATGCAAATATCGAGACGAAGCTTAGTCCCATGCAAGGTTCGGGACATGGCTTAGTCGGAAGGCAGTGTTTAGCCTTATGCAGATATGGAGGCAAGTCTTAGACTCATGCAAACACGGAGACAAATCATATTTTCTACAAGGTTCGGGAAATGGCTTAGTCCCGTGCAGATGGAATGAAATGCTTAGCCTTATACAAATATGGAGGCATAGCTTAGCCTCATTCAAATGTTGGGATAAAGCTTAGTCTTATGCAAGGTTCGGGATAAGGCTTAGTCCCATGCAGATGGAAGGCAGTGCTTAGCCTAATACAGATATGGAGGCAAGGCTTAGCCTCATGCAAATATGGAGACAGGGCTTAGTCTCGTGCAGATGGCAAGCAGTGCATAACCTTATGCAGATATGGAGGCAAGACTTAGCCTTACGTATATATGGAGGCAGGGCTTATCCTAATGTAAATATGGAGACAAAAATTAGTCTCATCCAAGGTTTGGGACATGTCTTAGTCCCATGCAGATGGAAGGCAATGCTTAGCCTTATGCAGATACGGAGGCAGGGCTTATCCTCATGCAAATATAGAGACAAAGCTTAGTCTCATGCAAGGTTCAGGACATGGCTTAGTCCCATGCAGATGGAAGGCAGTGCTTAGCCTTATGCATATATAAAGGAAGAGCTTAGACTCATGCAAATATGGAGACGGAGCTTAGTCTCATGCAAGGTTCGGGACATGGCTTAGTCCCGTGCAGATGGAATGTTGTGCTTTGCCTTATGCAGATATGGAGGCAGATCTTAGCCTCATGCAAATAAGAAGACACATCTTAGTCTCATGAAATGTTCGGGACATGGCTTAGTCCCGTGCAGATGGAAGGCAATGGTTAGCCTTATACAGATATGGAGGCAGAGCTTAGCCTCATGCGAATATGGAGACAGAGCTTAGTCTCATGCAAGGTTCGGGACAGGGCTTAGTCCAGTGCAGATGAAGAAAGTGCTTAGCCTTATGTAGACATGGTGCAAGACTTAGCTTCATGCAAATATGGAGACAGAGATTAGTCTCATTCAAGGTTCGGGACAGGGCTTAGTCCCGTGCAGATGGAACGCAGTGCTTAGCCTTATGGAGTTATGGAGGTAAGGCTTAGCCTCATGCAAATATGGATACAGAGCTTAGTCTGATGCAAGGTTCGAGATAGGGCTCATGCAAGGTTCGGGACAAGGCTTATTCCCATGCAGGTGGAAGTAATTAATGAGCCTTATGAAGATATGGAGGCAGAGCTTGGCCTCGTGCAAATATAGAGATAAAGATTAGTCTCATGTAAGGTTCGCGAAAAGGCTTAGTCCCGTGCAGATGGAAGGCAGTGCTTAGTGTTATGCAGATATGGATGCAGAGCTTAGACTCATGAAAATATGGAGACAAAGCTTAGTCTCATGCAATATTCGGGACATGGCTTAGTCTCGTGCAGAAGGAAGGAAGTGCTTAGCCTAATTTGGATATGGAGGCATGGCTTAGCCTCTTGAAAATATGAAGACATAGCTTAGTCTCATGCAAGGTTCGGGAGAGGGCTTAGTCCTGTGCAGATGGAAGGAAGTGCTTAGCCTTATGCAGATACAGAGGCAATGCTTAACCTCATGCAGATACGAAGACAGAGCTTAGTCTCATGCAAGGTTCGGGATAAGGCTTAGTCCCATGCTGATGGAAGGCAGTACTTAACCTTATACAGATATGGAGGCAGGGCTTAGCCTCATGGAAATATGGAGACAGAGCTTAGTCTCATGCAAGGTTCGGGACATGGCCTAGTCCTGTGCAGATGGAAGGCAATGCTTTGCCTTATGCAGATATAGAGGCAGTGCTTAGCCTTATGCAGATATGGAGGCATAGCTTAGCCTCATGCAAATATGTAGACAGAGCTTAGTCTCATGCAAGGTTCTGGACAGGCCTTAGTCCCGTGCAGATGGAAGGTAGTGCTTAGCCTTATATAGATACGGAGACAGGGCTTAGCCTTATATAAGGTTCGGGACAGAGCATAGCCCCGTGCAGATTGAAGGCAGTGCTTAGGCTTATGTATATATGGATGCAGAGCTTAGCCTCATGCAAATATGGAGACAGAGCTTAGTCTCATGCAAGATTCTGGACATGGCTTAGTCCCGTGAAGATGGAAGGGAGTGCTTAGCCTGATGCAGATATGGAGGCAGGGCCTAGCCTCATGAAAATATGGAGACAGAGCTTAGCCTCATGCAAGGTCCGGGATAGGGCTTAGTCCTGTGCGGATGGAAGGCAGTGCTTGGCCCTGTGCAGATATGGAAGCCGGGCTTAGCGTTATGCAGATATGTCGGTAGTGCTTAGCCTCACGAAAATATAAAGTTAGAGCTTAGTCTTATGCAAGGTTCGGGACAGGGCTTAGCCCCGTGCAGATAGAAGGCATTGCTTAGCCTTATGCATATATAGATGTAGGGCTTAGTCTCATGCAAGGTTCGGGATAGGACTTAGTTCTGTGCAGATGGAAGGTAGTGCTTAGCCTTATGCAGATATGGATGCAGGGCTTAGCCTCATGAAATATGGATACAAAGCTTACTCTCATACAAGGTTCGGGATAGGGCTTAGTCCCATGCAAATGTAAGGCAGTGCTTAGCCTTATGTAGGTATGGAGGCAGGGCTTAGCCTTATGCATATATAGAGGAAAGGTTTTGCCTCATGCAAATATGGAGACGGAGGTTAGTCTCATGCAAGGTTCGGGACAGGGCTTAGTCCCATGCACAATGAAGGCAGTACATATGGAGGCAGAGTTTAGCCTCATGAAAATATTGAGACAAAGCATAGTCTCATGGAAGGTTCAGGACAAGGCTTACTCCCATATAGATTGAAGGCAGTGCTTAGCCTTATGCAGATATGGAAGCAGGGCTTAGCCTCATGAAAATATTGAGACAGAGCTTACTCTCATGTAAGGTTCGGGACAAGGCTTAGTCCCATGCAGACTGAGGCAGTGCTTAGCCTTTTGCGGATATAGATGTAGAGCTTAGCCTCATGCAAATATGGAGAACGATCTTAATCACATGAGATGTTCGGGACAAGGCTTAGTCCCGTACAGATGGAAGGCAGTGCTTAGCCTTATGCATATAAGGAGGCAGGGCTTAGACTTATCCATATAAAGCGGCAGGGCTTAGCCTCATGCAAATATGGAGACAGATCATAGTCTCATGCAAGGTTTGGGACAGGGCTTAGTCCCATGTAGAAGGAAGGCAGTACGTAGCCTTTTGCACATATGGAGCTAGAGATTAGCCTCATGCCAATATGGAGACAGAGCTTAGTCTCATGCAAGGATCGGCACAAGGCTAGGTCCTATGCAGATGGAAGGCATTGCTTAGCCTTATGCAGATATGGAGGCAGAGCTTCGCCTCATGCAAATATGGAGATAAAGCTTAGTCTCATGCAAGGTTCGTGATAGAGCTTAGTCCCGTCCAGATGGACGACAATGCTTAGCCTTATGCAGATATGGATGCAGAGCTTAGCCTCATGCAAATATGTAGACAAAGCTTAGTCTCATGTAAGGTTCGAGAAAAGGCTTAGTCCCGTGCAGATGGAAGGTAGTGCTTAGCCTTATGCAGATGTGGATGCAGAGATCAGCCTCATGCAAATATGGAGAAAGAGCTTAGTCTCATCCAACGTTCGAGACTTGGCTTAGTCTCGTGGAGATGGAAGGCAGTGCTTAGCCTAATTTAGATATGGAGGCAGGCCTTAGCCTCATGTAAATATGAAGACAAAGCTTAGTTTCATGCAAGGTTCGGGAGAGGGATTACTCCTGTGGAGATGGAATGCAGTGCTTAGCCTTATGCACATATAGATGCAATGCTTAACCTCATGCAGATACAGAGACAGGGCTTTGTCTCATGCAAGGTTCGGGACAAGGCTTAGTCCAGTGCAGATGGAAGGCAGTGGTTAGCCTTATGTTGATATGGAGGCAAAGTTTAGCCTCATACAAATATGGAGACAGAGCTTAGTCTCATGCAAGGTTCGGGACAGGTCTTAGTCCCATACATATTGAAGGCAGTGCTTAGCCTTATGTAGATCTGGAGGCAGGGCTTAGCCTTATGCAGATATGGAGGGAGGGCTTAGCCTCATGCAAGGTTTGGGACAGGGCTTAGTCTCGTGCAGATGGAAGGCAATGCTTAGCCTTACGCAAATATAGATGCAATGCTTAGCCTTAGGCAAATATGGAGACAAAATTTGTCTCATGCAAGGTTCGGGACATGGCTTAGTCCCGTGCAGATATAAGGCAGTGCTTAGCCTTATGCATATATGGAGGCAAGGCTTAGCCTCATGCACATATGGAGACAGAGCTTAGTCTCATGCAAGCTTCGGGACATGGCTTAGTCCTGTGCAGATGGAAGGTAGTACTTAGCCATATGTAGATATAGAGGTAGAGCTTAGTCTCCGGCAAATATGGAGACATAGCTTTATCTCATCCAAGGTTCGGGACAAGGCTTTGTCCCGTGCAGATGGAAGGTAGTGCTTAGCCTTAGGAAAATATGGAGGCAGGGCTTAGCCTCATGCAAATACGGAGAAAGATCTTAATCTCATGCAAGGTTCGGGACAGGGCTTAGTCCTGTGCAGATTGAAGCAGTGCTTAGCTTGTGTAAATCTAGAGGCAGGGCTTAGCCTCATGCAGATATGGAGGCAAGGCTTAGCCTCATGCGAATATGGAGAGAAAGCATAGTCTCATGCAAGGTTCGGGACATGGCTTAGTCCATTGCATATGGAAGGCAGTGGGTTGCCTTATGTAGATATGGAGGCAGAGCTTAGCCTCATACAAATATGGAGACAGAGCTTAGTCTCATGCAAGGTTCGGGACAGGTCTTAATCCCATACAGATTGAAGTCAGTGCTTAGCCTTATATAGATATGGAGGTAGGGCTTAGCGTTATGCAGGTATGGAGGTAGGGCCTAGCCTCATGCAAATATGGAGACAAAGCATAGTCTCATGCAAGGCTCGAGACAGGGCTTAGTCCCATGCAGATTGAAGGGAATGCTTAGCCTTATGCAGGTATGGAGGCAGTGTTTAGCCTCAAGCAAATATGGAGACAGAGCTTAATCACATGCAAGGTTCGGGATAGAGCTTAGTCCCGTGCAGATGGAAGGCAGTGTTTAGACTTATGTAGATATGGAGGTAGGGCTTAGCCTTATGCATATATGGAGGCAGGGCTTAGCCTCATGAAAATATGGAGACTGACCTTAGTCTGATGCAAGGTATGGGACAGGGCTTAGTCCCATGTAGAAGGAAGGCAGTACATAGCCTTATGTAGATAAGGAGGCAGAGCTTAAATCATGCAAGGTTCAGGACAAGGCTTAGTCTCATGCAGCTGGAAGGCATTACTTAGCCTTATGCAAATATGGAGCCAGAGCTTGGACTCGTGCAAATATGGAGATAAAGCTTAGTCTCATGTAAGGTTCGCGATAAGGCTTAGTCCCATGCAGATGGAAGGCAGTGCTTAACCTAATGAAGATATAGATGCAGAGCTTAGCCTCATGCAAATATAAGGACAGAGCTTAGTCTCATGCAAGGTTCGGGACATGGCTTAGTCCCGTGCAGATAGAAGGCAGTGCTTAGCCTAATTTAAATATGGAGGCAGGGCTTACCCTCATGAAAATATGAAGACAGAGCATTGTCTCATGCAGGTTCCGGAGAGGGCTTAGTCCTGTGCAGATGGAAGGCAGTGCTTAGCCTTATGCAGATAAAGAGGCAATGCTTAACCTCATGCAGATATGGAGACAGAGCTTAGTCTCATGCAAGGTTCAAGACACGGCTTAGTCCCATGCTGATGGAAGGCAGTGCTTAACCTTATGTAGATATGGTGGCAAAGCTTAGTGTCCTGCAAATATGAAGACATAGCTTAGTCTCATCCAATGTTCGGGACAAGGGTTTGTCCCGTGCAGATGGAAGGCAGTGCTTAGCCTTAGGCAAATATGAAGGGAGAGCTTAGCCGCATAAAAATATGAAGACAAAGCTTAGTCTCATGCAAGGTTCGGGACATGGATTAGTCCCGTGAAGATGGAAGGTTGTGGTTAGCCTTATGAAGATATGGAGGCAGGGCTCAGCCTTATGCAGAGATGTAGGTAGGGCATAGCCTAATGCAAATATGGAGAAAGAGCTTAATCTCATGCTAGGTTCGGGACAGGGCTTAGTCCCGTGTAGATTGAAGCAGTGCTTAGCCTTGTGTAGATCTGGAAGCAGGGCTTCGCCTCATGCAAATATGGAAACAAAGGTTAGTCTCATGCAAGATTCGGGACAAGTCTTACTCCCATACAGATGGAAGGCAGTTCTTAGCCTTATGCAGATATGGAGGTAGGGCTTAGCCTCATGCAAATATGGAGACAGAGCTTAGTCTCATGCAAGGTTCGGGACAGGGCTTAGTCCAGTGCATATGGAAGGTAGTGGTTAGCCTTATGTAGATGTGGAGGTAGAGCTTAGCCTCATACAAATATGGAGACTAAGCTTAGTCGCATGCAAGGTTCGCGACAGGGCTTAGTCCTGTGCAGATGGAAGGCAGTGCTTAGCCTTATATAGATATGGAGGTAGGGCCTAGCCTCATGCAAATATGGAGACAAAGCTTAGTCTCATGAAAGGTTCGGGACAGGGCTTAATCCCATGCAGATTGAAGGCAATGTTAGCCTTATGCAGATATGCAGGCAGAGCTTAGCCTCATGCAAATATGGAGACAGAGCTTAATCTCATGCAAGGTTTGGGAAAGAGCTTAGTCCCATGCAGATGGAAGGCAGTGCTTAGCCTTATGTAGATCTGGAGGCAGGGCCTAGCCTTATGCAGATATGGAGGCAGGGCTTAGCCTCATGCAAGTATAGAGACTGACCTTAGTCTCATGCAAGGTTTGGGACAGGGCTTAGTCCCATTTAGAAGGAAGGCAGTACATAGCCTTATGCAGATATGGAGGCAGAGCTTAACCTCATGAAAATATGGAGATAGATCTTAGTCTCATACATGGTTCGGGACAAGTCTTAGTCCCATGCAGCTGGAAGGCATTACTTAACCTTATGTAGATATGGAGGGAGAGCTTGGCCTTGCGCAAATATGGATATAAAGCTTAGTCTCATGTAAGGTTCGCGATAAGGCTTAGTCCCATGCAGATGGAGGGCAGTCGTTAGCCTAATGCAGACATGGATGCACAGCTTAGCCTCATGCAAATATGGAGACAGAGCTTAGTCTCATGCAAGGTTCGTGACATGGCTTAGTCCCGTGCAGATGGAAGGCAGTGCTTAGCATAACTTAAATATGGAGGCAGGGCTTAGCCTCATGCAAATATGAAGATAGAGCTTAGTCTCATGCAAGGTTCCAGAGAGGGCTTAGTCCTGTGCAGATGGAAGGCAGTGCTTAGCCTTATGCAGATATAGAGGCAAATCTTAACCTCATGCAGATATGGAGACAGAGCTTACTCTCATGCAAGGTTCGGGACACGGCTTAGTCCCATGCTGATGGAAGGCAGTGCTTATCCTTATGCACATATGGAGGCAGGGCTTAGCCTCATGCAAATATGGAGATATAGCTTAGTCTCATGCAAGGTCCGAGACATGGCGTAGTCCTGTGCAGATGGAAGGCAGTGCTTAGCCATATGCAGATATGGAGGCAGAGCTTAGTCTCATGCAAATAGGAAGACATAGCTTAGTCTCATCCAAGGTTCGGGACAAGGCTTTGTCCCGTGCAAATGGAAGACAGTGCTTAGCCATAGGCAAATAATAGGCAGAGCTTAGCCTCATACAAATATCAAGACATAGCCTAGTCTCATGCAAGGTTCGGGACATGTATTAGTCCCGTGAAGATGGAAGGTTGTGGTTAGCCTTATGTAGATATGGAGGCAGGGATTAGCCTTATGCAGATATGTAGGCAGGGCTTAGCCACATGCAAATATGGAGAAAGAGCTTAATCTCATGCAAGGTTCGGGACAGGGCTTAGTCCCGTGCAGATTGAAGGAGTGCTTAGCCTTGTGTAGATCTGGAGGCAGGGCTTAGCCTCATGCAAATATGGGGACAAAGGTTAGTCTCATGCAATGTTCGGGACAGGGCTTAGTCCAGTGCATATGGAAGGCAGTGGTTAGCCTTATGTAGATATGGAGGCAGAGCTTAGCCTCATAGAAATACAGAGACAAAGCTTAGTCTCATGCAAGGTTCGGGACAGGGCTTAGTCCCATACAGATTGAAGGTTGTGCTTAGCCTTATGTAGATCTGAAGGCAGGGCTTAGCCTTATGCAGATATGGAGGCAGGGCTTAGCCTCATGCAAATATGGAGACAGAGCGTAATCTCATGCTAGGTTCGGGACAGGGCTTAGTCCCGTGCAGATTGAAGGAGTGCTTAGCCTTGTGTAGATCTGGAGGCAGGGCTTAGCCTCATGCAAATATGGAGACAGAGCGTAATCTCATGCTAGGTTCGGGACAGGGCTTAGTCCCGTGCAGATTGAAGGAGTGCTTAGCCTTGTGTAGATCTGGAGGCAGGGCTTAGCCTCATGCAAATATGGAGACAGAGCGTAATCTCATGCTAGGTTCGGGACAGGGCTTAGTCCCGTGCAGATTGAAGGAGTGCTTAGCCTTGTGTAGATCTGGAGGCAGGGCTTAGCCTCATGCAAATATGGAGACAGAGCGTAATCTCATGCTAGGTTCGGGACAGGGCTTAGTCCCGTGCAGATTGAAGGAGTGCTTAGCCTTGTGTAGATCTGGAGGCAGGGCTTAGCCTCATGCAAATATGGAGACAGAGCGTAGTCTCATGCAAGGTTTGGGACAAGGCTTACTCCCATGCAGATGGAAGGCAGTGCTTAGCCTTATGCAGATATTGAGGTAGGGCTTAACCTCATACAAATATGGAGACAGATCTTAGTCTCATGGAAGGTTCGGGACATGGCTTAGTCATGTGTAGATGGAAGGCAGTGCTTAGCCTTATATAGATATGGATGTAGGGCCTAGCCTCATGCAAATATGGGGACAAAGCTTAGTCTAGTGCAAGGTTCGGGACAGGGCTTAGTCCCATGCAGATTGAAGGCAATGCTTAGCCTCATGCAAATATAGAGACAGAGCTTAATCTCATGTAAGGTTCGGGACAGAGCTTAGTCCCGTGCAGATGGAAGGCAGTACTTAGCCTTATGTAGATGTGGAGGCAGGGCTTAGCCTTATGCAGATGTGGAGGCAGGTATTAGCCTCATGTAAATATAGAGACTAACCTTAGTCTCATGCATGGTTTGGGATAGGGCTTAGTACCATGTAGAAGGAAGTCAGTACATAGCCTTATGCAGATTTCGAGAAAGAGCATAGCCTCATGCAAATATGGAGATAGAGCTTAGTCTCATGCAAGGTTCGGGACAGGGCTTAGTCCCTTGTAGAACGAAGGCAGTACATAGACTTATGCAGATATGGAGGCAGAGCTTAGCCTCATGCAAATATGGAGATAGAGCTTAGTCTCATGCAAGGTTTGGGAAAAGGCTTAGTCCCATGCAGCTGGAAGGCATTACTTAGCCTTATTCAGATATGAAGGCAGAGCTTGGCGTGCAAATATGGAGATAAAACTTTGTCTCAAGTAAGGTTTGCGTTAAGGCTTAGTCCTATGCAGATGGAAGGTAGTTCTTAGCCTAATGCCGATATGGATGCAGAGAAAAGCCTCATGCAAATATGGAGACAGAGTTTAGTCTTACGCAAGGTTCGGGACACGACTTAGTCCCATGCTGATGGAAGGCAGTGCTCAACCTTATGCAGATATGGAGGCAGGGCTTAGCCTCATGCAAATATGGAGACAAAGCTTAGCCTCATGCAAGGTTCGGGATATGGCCTAGTCCTGTGCAGATGGAAGGCAGTGCTTAATCCTATACAGATATGGAGGCAGTTCTTAGCCTTATGCAGATATGGAGGCATAACTTAGCCTCATGCAAATATGTAGTTAGAGCTTAGTCTCATGCAGGGTTCTGGACAGGGATTAGTCCCGTGCAGATGGAAGGAAATCTTAGCCTTATACAGATATGGAGGCAGAGCTTAGCCTCATGCAAGGTTTGAGACAAGGCTTAGTCTCATGCAGCTGGAAGGCATTACTTAGCCTTATGCAGATATGGAGGCAGAGCTTGGGCTCGTGCAAATATGGAGATAAATCTTAGTCTCATGTAAGGTTCGCGCTAAGGCTTAGTCCCATGCAGATGGAAGGCAGTGCTTAACCTAATGAAGATATAGATGCAGAGCTTAGCCTCATGCAAATATAAGGACAGAGCTTAGTCTCATGCAAGGTTCGGGACATGGCTTTGTCCCGTGCAGATGGAAGGCAGTGCTTAGCCTAATTTAAATATGGAGGCAGGGCTTACCCTCATGAAAATATGAAGACAGAGCATTATTTCATGCAGGTTCCGGAGAGGGCTTAGTCCTGTGCAGATGGAAGGCAGTGCTTAGCCTTATAGAGATATAGAGGCAATGCTTAACCTCATGCAGATATGGAGACAGAGCTTAGTCTCATGCAAGGTTCAAGACACGGCTTAGTCCCATGCTGATGGAAGGCAGTGCTTAACCTTATGTAGATATGGTGGCAAAGCTTAGTGTCCTGCAAATATGAAGACATAGATTAGTCTCATCCAAGGTTCGGGACAAGGCTTTGTCCCGTGCAGATGGAAGGCAATGCTTAGCCTTAGGCAAATATGCAGAGAGAGCTTAGCCTCATACAAATACGAAGACAGAGCTTAGTGTCATGCAAGGTTCGGGACATGGATTAGTCCCATGAAGATGGAAGGTTGTGGTTAGACTTATGCAGATATGGAGGCAGGGCTCAGCCTTATGCAGAGATGTAGGTAGGACTTAGCCTCATGCAAATATGGAGAAAGAGCTTAATCTCATGCCAGGTTCGGGACAGGGCTTACTCCTGTGTTGATTGAAGCAGTGCTTAGCCTTTTGTAGATCTGGAAGCAGGGCTTCGCCTCATGCAAATATGGAGACAAAGGTTAGTCTCATGCAAGATTCGGGACAAGTCTTACTCCCATACAGATGGAAGGCAGTTCTTAACCTTATGCAGATATGGAGGCAGGGCTTAGCCTCATGCAAATATGGAGATAGAGCTTAGTCTCATGCAAGGTTCGGGACAGGGCTTAGTCCAGTGCATATGGAAGGTAGTGGTTAGCCTTATGTAGATGTGGAGGTAGCGATTAGCCTCATACAAATATGGAGACTGAGTTTAGTCTCATGCAAGGTTCGCGACAGGGCTTAGTCCTGTGCAGATGGAAGGCAGTGCTTAGCCTTATATAGATATGGAGGTAGGGCCTAGCCTCATGCAAATATGGAGACAAAGCTTAGTCTCATGCAAGGTTCGGGACAGGGCTTAGTCCCATGCAGATTGAAGGCAATGTTAGCCTTATGCAGATATGCAGGTAGAGCTTAGCCTCATGAAAATATGGAGACAGAGCTTAATCTCATGCAAGGTTTGGGACAAGGCTTACTCCCATGCAGCTGGAAGGCATTACTTAACCTTATGTAGATATTGAGGGAGAGCTTGGCCTTGTGCAAAAATGGATATATAGCTTAGTCTCATGTAAGGTTCGCGAAAAGGCTTAGTCCCATGCAGATGGAGGGCAGTCCTTAGCCTAATGCAGACATGGATGCAGAGCTTAGCCTCATGCGAATATGGAGACAGAGCATAGTCTCATGCAAGGTTCGTGACATGGCTTAGTCCCGTACAGATGGAAGGCAGTGCTTAGCATAACTTAAATATGGAGGCAAGGCTTAGCCTCATGCAAATATGAAGACAGAGCTTAGTCTCGTGCAAGGTTCCACAGAGGGCTTAGTCTTGTGCAGATGGAAGGCAGTGCTTAGCCTTATGCAGATATAGAGGAAATGCTTAACCTCATGCAGATATGGAGACAGAGCTTAGTCTTATGCAAGGTTCGGGACACGGCTTAGTCCCATGCTGATGGAAGGCAGTGCTTATCCTTATGCAGATATGGAGGCAGGGCTTAGCCTCATGCAAATATGGAGATATAGCTTAGTCTCATGCAATGTCCGAGACATGGCCTAGTCCTGTGCATATGGAAGGCAGTGCTTAGCCATATGCAGATATGGAGGCAAAGCTTAGTCTCATGCAAATAGGAAGACATAGCTTAGTCTCATCCAAGGTTCGGGACAAGGCTTTGTCCCGTGCAGATGGAAGGCAGTTCTTAGCCTTAGGCAAATAATAGGCAGAGCTTAGCCTCATACAATTATTAAGACATAGCCTAGTCTCATGCAAGGTTCGGGACATGTATTAGTCCCGTGAAGATGGAAGGTTGTAGTTAGCCTTATGCAGATATGGAGGCAGGGATTAGCCTTATGCAGATATGTAGGCAGGGCTTAGCCACATGCAAATATGGATAAAGAGCTTAATCTCATGGAAGGTTCGGGACAGGGCTTAGTCCCGTGCAGATTGAAGGAGTGCTTAGCCTTGTGTAGATCTGGAGGCAGGGCTTAGCCTCATGCAAGTATTGAGACAAAGGTTAGTCTCATGCAAGGTTCGGGACAACTCTTACTGCCATACAGATGGAAGGATGTTCTTAGCCTTATGCAGATATAGAGGCAGGGCTTAGCCTCATGCAAATTTGGAGACAAAGCTTAGTCTCATGCATGGTTCGGGACAGGGCTTAGTCCAGTGCATATGGAAGGCAGTGGTTAGCCTTATGTACATATGGAGGCAGAGCTTAGCCTCATAGAAATACGAAGACAGAGCTTAGACACATGCAAGGTTCGGGACAAGGCTCAGTCCCATACAGATTGAAGTCTGTGCTTAGCCTTATGTAGATATGGAGGCAGGGCTTATGCAGATATGGAGGCAGGGCTTAGCCTCATGCAAATATGGAGACAGAGCATAGTCTCATGCAAGATTCGGGGCAAGGCTTACTCCCATGCAGATGGAAGGCAGTGCTTAGCCTTATGCAGATATTGAGATAGGGCTTAGCCTCATACAAATATGGAGACAGAGCTTAGTCTCATGGAAGGTTCGGGACATGTCTTAGTCATGTGTAGATGGAAGGCAATGCTTAGCCTTATATAGATATGGATGTAGGGCTTAGCCTCATGCAACTATGGGGACAAAGCTTAGTCTCGTGCAAGGTTCGGGACAGGGCTTAGTCCCATGCAGATTGAAGGCAATGCTTAGCCTCATGCAAATATAGAGACAGAGCTTAATCTCAGGTAAGGTTCGGGACAGAGCTTAGTCCCGTGCAGATGGAAGACAGTACTTAGCCTTATGTAGATGTGGAGGTAGGGCTTAGCCTTATGCAGAATTGGAGGCAGGTATTAGCCTCATGTAAATATAGAGACTAACCTTAGTCTTATGCATGGTTCGGGACA
The DNA here is from genome assembly GCA_005239525.1 of Nicotiana knightiana. Classification (NCBI taxonomy): domain Eukaryota; kingdom Viridiplantae; phylum Streptophyta; class Magnoliopsida; order Solanales; family Solanaceae; genus Nicotiana; species Nicotiana knightiana. The sequence continues at coordinate 23,449 of ML393203.1, forward strand.
GGGCTTAGTCCCATGTAGAAGGAACTCAGTACATAGCCTTATGCAGATATCGAGAAAGAGCATAGCCTCATGCAAATGTGGAGATAGAGCTTAGTCTCATGCAATGTTCGGGACAGGGCTTAGTCCCATGTAGAACGAAGGTAGTAAATAGCCTTATGCAGATATGGAGGCAGAGCTTAGCCTCATTCAAATACGGAGATATAGCTAAGTCTCATGCAAGGTTCGGGAAAAGGGTTAGTCCCATGCAGCTGGAAGGCATTACTTAGCCTTATTCAGATATGAAGGCAGAGCTTGGCCTAGTGCAAATATGGAGATAAAGCTTTGTCTCAAGTAAGGTTTGCGTTAAGGCTTAGTCCTATGCAGATGGAAGGCAGTGCTTATCCTAATGCCGATATGGATGCAGAGAAAAGCCTCATGCAAATATGGAGACAGAGCTTAGTCTCATGCAAGGTTCGGGACATGGCTTAGTCCCGTGCAGATAGAAGGCAATGCTTAGCCTAATTTAGGTATGGAGGCAGGGCTTAGCCTCATGCAAATATTAGGACAGAGTTTAGTCACATGAAAGGTTCGGGAGAGGGCTTAGTCCTGTGCAGATTGAAGGCAGTGCTTAGCCTTATGCAAATATAGAGGCAATGCTTAACCTCATGCAGATATGGAGACGGAGTTTAGTCTCACGCAAGGTTCGGGACACGACTTAGTCCCATGCTGATGGAAGGCAGTGCTCAACCTTATGCAGATATGGAGGCAAGGCTTAGCCTCATGCAAATATGGAGACAAAGCTTAGCCTTATGCAAGGTTTGGGATATGGCCTAGTCCTGTGCAGATGGAAGGCAGTGCTTAATCCTATGCAGATATGGAGGCAGTTTTTAGCCTTGTGCAGATATGGAGGCATAGCTTAGCCTCTTGCAAATATGTAGTTAGAGCTTAGTCTCATGCAAGGTTCTGTACATGGATTAAACCCGTGCAGATGGAAGGAAATCTTAGCCTTATACAAATATGGAGGCAGAGCTTAGCCTCATGTAAGGTTCGGGACAGGGCTTAGCCCCGTGCAGATGGAAGGCAATGCTTAGCCTTATGTAGATATGGATGCAAAGCTTAGCCTCATGCAAACTTGGAGACAGAGCTTAGTCTCATGCAAGGTTCTGGATATTGCTAAGTCCCGTGCAGATGGAAGGCAGTGCTTAGGCTTATGCAGATATGAGGCAGGGCTTAGCCTCATGAAAAGATGGAGACAGAGGTTAGCCTCATGCAAGGTTCAAGACATGGCTTAGTCCTGTGCAGATGGAAGGCAGTGCTTGGCCTTGTGCAGATATGGAGGCATGGCTTACCGTTATGCAGATATGTAGGCAGTGCTTACCCTGATGAAAATATGACGACAGAGCTTAGTCTTATGCAAGGTTCGCGATGGGGCCTAGCCCCATGCAGATAGAATGCAGTGCTTAGCCATATATATATATATATGGAGGCAGGGCTTAGCCTCATAGAAATATGGAGACAGATCTTAGTCTCATGCAAGGTTCAGGACATGGATTAGTCCCATGCAGATGGAAGGCAATATTTAGCCTTATGAAGATATGGACGCAGCGCTTAGCCTCATGAAAATATGGAGACGTAGCTTAGTTTCATGCAAGGTTTGGGACATGGAATAGTCCCACCATAAGGAAGGTAGTACATGGCCTTATGCAGATATGGAGGCAGGGCTTAGCCTCATGAAATATGGAGACAGATCTTAGTCTGATGCAAGGTTCGGGACAAGGCTTATTCCCGTGTAGATGGAAGGCAGTTCTTAGCCTTATGTAGATACGGAGGTCGGGCTTACCCTTATGCAGATATGGAGGCAAGGCTTTGCCTCATGAAAATATGGAGACAGAGCTTAGTCTCATGCAAGGTTCGGGACAAGGCTTAGTCCCACCCGAAGGAAGGTAGTACATGGCCTTATGCAAATATGGAGGTAGAGTTTAGCCTCATGAAAATATGGAGATAAAGCTTAGTCTCATGCAAGGTTCGGGACAAGGCTTAGTCCCATACAGATGGAAAGCAGTGCTTAGCCTTATGTAGATACGGAGTCAGTGCTTAGTCTCGTGCAAATGTAGAGATAAAGTTTAGTCTCATGCAAGGTTCGCAATAGGGCCTAGTCACGTGTAGATGGAAGGAATTGCTTAGCCTTATGAAGATATGGATGCAGAGCTTTGCCTCATGCAAATATGGAGACACAGCTTAGTCACATGCAATGTTCGAGACATGGCTTAGTCTCGTGCAGATGGAAGGCAATGCATAGCCTTATGGAGATATGGAGGCAGGGCTTAGCCTTATGCAGATATGTAGGCAGCGCTTATCTTCATGCAAATATGGAGAAAGAGCTTAATCTCATGCAAGGTTCGGGACAAGGCTTAGTCCCGTCCAGATGGAAGGTAGTGCTTAGCCTTAGTCCCGTCCCATGCTGATGGAAGGAAGTTCTTAACCTTATGCAGAAATGGAGGCAGGGCTTAGCCTCATGCATGTATGGAGAAAAAGCTTACTCTCATGCAAGGTTTGGGACATGGCGTAGTCCTGTGCAGATTAAAGGCAGTGCTTAGCCTTATGCAGATATGGAGGCAGTGCTTAGCCTTATGCAGATTTGGAGGCAGTGCTTAGCCTTATGCAGATATGGAGGCATAACTTAGCCTCATGCAAATATGTTGATGATCTTAGTCTCATGCAAGGTTTGGGACAAGGCTTAGTCCCACACAGATTAAAGGCAGTGCTTACCCTTATGCAGATATAGAGGCAATGCTTAACCACATGCACATATGGAGACAGATCTTAGTCTCATGCAAGGTTCGGGACAAGGCTTAGTCCCATGCAGATGGAAGGAAATTCTTAACCTTATGCAGACATGGAGGCAGGTCTTAGCCTCGTGCAAATATGGAGACAGAGATTAGTCTCATGCAGGGTTCGGGACATGGCCTAGTCTTGTGCAGATGGAAGGCAGTGCTTAGCCTTATGCAGATATGGAGGCAGTGCTTAGCCTTATGCAGATATGGAGGCATAACTTAGCCTCGTGCAAATATGTAGACAGAGCTTAGTCTCATGCAAGGTTCTGTATAGGGCTTATTCCCATGCAGATGGAAGGCAGTGCTTAGTCTTATACAGATATGGAGGCAGAGCTTAGCCTCATGGAAGGTTCGAGATAGGGCTTAGCCCCGTGCAGATGGAAGGAAATGCTTAGCCTTATGTAGATATGGATGTAGAGCTTAGCCTCATGCAAATACGGAGACAGAACTTAGTCTCATGCACGGTTCTAGACATGGCTTAGTCCCGTGCAGATGGAAGGCAGTGCTTAGCCTTAGGAAGATTTGGAGGCAGGGCTTAGCCTCATGAAATTATGGAGACAGAGCGTAGTCTCATGTAAGGTCCGGGACAGGGCTTAGTCCTGTGTAGATGGAAGGCGGTGCTTGGCCTTGTGCGGATATGGAGGCAGGGCTTAGCCTTATGCAGATATGTAGGAAGTGCTTAGTGTCATGAAAACATGAAGACAAAGCTTAGTCTTATGCAAGGTTAGGGACAGGGCTTAGCCCCATGCAGATAGCGGGCAGTGCTTAGGGTTATGTAGATACGGAGGCAGGGCTTAGCCTCATGCAAATGTAGAGATAAAGTTTAGTCTCGTGCAAGGTTCGCAATAGGCTTAGTCACGTGTATATGGAAGGCATTTCTTAGCCTTATGTAATATGGATGAAGAGCTTAGCCTCATGCAATATGGAGACACAGCTTAGTCACATGCAATGTTCGAGACATGGCTTAGTCACGTGCAGATGGAAGGCAATGCTTAGGCTTATGCAGATATGGAGGAAGGGCTTAGCCTTATGCAGATATGTAGGCAGGGCTTATCCTCATACAAATATGGAGAAAGAGCTTAATCTCATGCAAGGTTCGGGACAGGGCTTAGTCCCGTCCAGATGGAAGGCAGTGCTTAGCCTTAGGTCGATGTGGATGCAAAGTTTAGCCTCATACAAATATGGAGAGAGATCTTAGTCTCATGCGAAGTTTGGGACAAGGCTTAGTCCCATACAGATTGAAGGCATTTCTTAGCTTTATGCAGATATAGAAGAAATGCTTAACCACATGCAGATATGAAGACAGAGCTTAGTCTCATGCAAAGTTCGAGACATTGCTTAGTCTCGTGCAGATGGAAGGCAATGCTTAGCCTTATGCAGATATGGAGGTAGGGCTTAGCCTTGTGCAGATATGTAGGCAGGGCTTATCCTCGTGCAAATATGGAGAAAGAGCTTAATCTCATGCAAGGTTCGGGACATGGCTTAGTCCCGTCAAGATTGAAGGCAGTGCTTAGCCTTATGCAGATGTGGAGGCAGAGCTTAGCCTCATACAAATATGGAGACAGATCTTAGTCTCATGCAAGGTTTGGGACAAGGCATAGTCCGATACAGATTTAAGGCAGTTCTTAGCCTTATGTAGATATAGAGGAAATGCTTAACGTCATGCAGATATGGAGTCAGAGCTTAGTCTCATGCAATGTTCGGGACACGGCTTAGTCCCATGTTGATGGAAGGATGTTCTTAACCTTATGCAGATATGGAGGCAGAGCTTAGCCTCATGCTAATATGGAGACAAAGCTTAGTCTCATGCAAGGTTCCCGACATGGCCTAGTCCTGTGCAGATGGAAGGCAGTGCTTAGCCTTATGCAGATATGGAGGTAATGCTTAACCCCATGCACATATGGAGACAGATCTTAGTCTCATGCAAGGTTCGGGTCACGGCTTAGTCCCATGCTGATGGAGGGAAATAACCTTATGCAGATATAGAGGCAGGTCTTAGCCTCGTGCAAATATCGAGACAGAGATTAGTCTCATGCAGGGTTCGGGACATGGCCTAGTCTTGTGCAGATGGAAGGCAGTGCTTAGCCTTATGCAGATATGGAGGCAGGGCTTAGCCTCATGCAGATATGGAGGCAGAGCTTAGTCTCATGCAAGATTTCGGGACAGGGCTTAGTCCCATGCAGATGGAAGGCAGTGCTTAGCCTTATGCAGATATGGAGGCAGGGCTTAGCCTCATGCAAATATGGAGACAGAGCTTAGTCTCATGCAAGGTTCGGGACAGGGCTTAGTCCCGTCCAGATGGAAGGCAGTGCTTAGCCTTAGGTCGATGTGGATGCAAAGTTTAGCCTCATACAAATATGGAGAGAGATCTTAGTCTCATGCGAAGTTTGGGACAAGGCTTAGTCCCATACAGATTGAAGGCATTTCTTAGCTTTATGCAGATATAGAAGAAATGCTTAACCACATGCAGATATGAAGACAGAGCTTAGTCTCATGCAAAGTTCGAGACATTGCTTAGTCTCGTGCAGATGGAAGGCAATGCTTAGCCTTATGCAGATATGGAGGTAGGGCTTAGCCTTGTGCAGATATGTAGGCAGGGCTTATCCTCGTGCAAATATGGAGAAAGAGCTTAATCTCATGCAAGGTTCGGGACATGGCTTAGTCCCGTCAAGATTGAAGGCAGTGCTTAGCCTTATGCAGATGTGGAGGCAGAGCTTAGCCTCATACAAATATGGAGACAGATCTTAGTCTCATGCAAGGTTTGGGACAAGGCATAGTCCGATACAGATTTAAGGCAGTTCTTAGCCTTATGCAGATATAGAGGAAATGCTTAACGTCATGCAGATATGGAGTCAGAGTTTAGTCTCATGCAATGTTCGGGACAGGGCTTAGTCCCATGTAGAACGAAGGTAGTAAATAGCCTTATGCAGATATGGAGGCAGAGCTTAGCCTCATGCAAATATGGATATAGAGCTAAGTCTCATGCAAGGTTCGGGAAAAGGGTTAGTCCCATGCAGCTGGAAGGCATTACTTAGCCTTATTCAGATATGAAGGCAGAGCTTGGCCTCGTGCAAATATGGAGATAAAGCTTTGTCTCAAGTAAGGTTTGCGTTAAGGCTTAGTCCTATGCAGATGGAAGGCAGTGCTTATCCTAATGCCGATATGGATGCACAGAAAAGCCTCATGCAAATATGGAGAAAGAGCTTAGTCTCATGCAAGGTTCTGGATATTGCTAAGTCCCGTGCAGATGGAAGGCAGTGCTTAGGCTTATGCAGATATGAGGCAGGGCTTAGCCTCATGAAAAGATGGAGACAGAGGTTAGCCTCATGCAAGGTTCGAGACATGGCTTAGTCCTGTTCAGATGGAAGGCAGTGCTTGGCCTTGTGCAGATATGGAGGCATGGCTTACCATTATGCAGATATGTAGGCAGTGCTTACCCTGATGAAAATATGACGACAGAGCTTAGTCTTATGCAAGGTTCGCGACGGGGCCTAGCCCCATGCAGATAGAATGCAGTGCTTAGCCATATATATATATATATGGAGGCAGGGCTTAGCCTCATAGAAATATGGAGACAGATCTTAGTCTCATGCAAGGTTCAGGACATGGATTAGTCCCATGCAGATGGAAGGCAATATTTAGCCTTATGAAGATATGGACGCAGCGCTTAGCCTCATGAAAATATGGAGACGTAGCTTAGTTTCATGCAAGGTTTGGGACATGGAATAGTCCCACCATAAGGAAGGTAGTACATGGCCTTATGCAGATATGGAGGCAGGGCTTAGCCTCATGAAATATGGAGACAGGGCTTAGTCTGATGCAAGGTTCGGGACAAGGCTTAGTCCCGTCCAGATGGAAGGCAGTGCTTAGCCTTATGCAGATGTGGAGGCAGAGCTTAGCCTCATACAAATATGGAAGCAGATCTTAGTCTCATGCAAGGTTTGGGACACCGCTTAGTCCCATGCTGATGGAAGGAAGTTCTTAACCTTATGCAGATATGGAGGCAGGGCTTAGCCTCATGCATATATGGAGAAAAAGCTTAGTCTCATGCAACGTTCGGGACATGGCGTAGTCCTGTGCAGATTAAAGGCAGTGCTTAGCCTTATGCAGATGTGGAGGCAGAGCTTAGCCTCATACAAATATGGAGACAGATCTTAGTCTCATGCAAGGTTTGGGACAAGGCATAGTTCGATACAGATTGAAGGCAGTTCTTAGCCTTATGCAGATATAGAGGAAATGCTTAACGTCATGCAGATATGGAGTCAAAGCTTAGTCTCATGCAAGGTTCGGGACACGGCTTAGTCCCATGCTGATGGAAGGAAGTTCTTAACCTTATGCAGATATGGAGGCAGGGCTTAGCCTCGTGCATGTATGGAGAAAAAGCTTAGTCTCATGCAAGGTTTGGTACATGGCGTAGTCCTGTGCAGATTAAAGGCAGTGCTTAGCCTTATGCAGATATGGAGGCAATGCTTAGCCTTATGCAGATATGGAGGCAGTGCTTAGCCTTATGCAGATTTGGAGGTAGTGCTTAGCCTTATGTAGATATGGAGGCATAACTTAGCCTCATGCAAATATGTTGATGATCTTAGTCTCATGCAAGGTTTGGGACAAGGCTTAGTCCCACACAAATTAAAGGCAGTGCTTACCCTTATGCAGATATAGAGGCAATGCTTAACCACATGCACATATGG
>ML393204.1:0-95643 GCA_005239525.1 Nicotiana knightiana
TGGAAAAGGACGCGAAAGACTTTGTTCAAAAGTGCACCGAATGCCAAAGGCATGCCCTGATGATCTACCAATCGGGGGAAATGCTTCACCTTGTCCTTTCTCCTTGGCCGTTCATGAAATTGGGAATGTACAGGTAGGTCATTTGTCGTGGGAACTCGGTAAGAGGCCCATTACATCTTACTTATGACCGATTACTTCTCCAAGTGGGTTGAAGCACATGAGTTAGGGAAAGTTAGGGAAATGGAGGTCATCGACTTCATCTGGGATCATATAATATGCCAGTTTGGGATACTGGCAGAGATCACGTATGACAACGGGAGACAGTTGACCGGTGGCAAGGTAAATAAGTTCTTTGAAGACCACAAAATCAAAAAGATTCTATCGACCCCTTACCACCCGAGTGTGAACGGTCAGCCGGAGTCAATAAATAAAACTATATTACAGAATTTGAAGAAGAGATTGACCGACTAAAAATGATAGTGGAAAGAAATTTTCCCCGAGGTCCTATGGGTATATCGAACAACTTCGAAGTCGAGCACCGGTGAAACATAGTTCTCTCTAGTCTACGGTGCAAAAGCTTTGATTCCGGTAGAGGTAGGAGAACCGAGCTTAAGGTTCCAATATTCTACGGAGATTTCAAACGAGGAGGCCTTGGCCATAAGTTTAAATTTAGTAGACGAAAGGCGAGAAGCCTCCCTAGTCCGGTTTGCAGCTCAAAAGCAACAAATGGGAAGATATTACAACCAAAGGGAAAACCTTCGACACTTTCAAGTCGGGGTCTTGGTATTGAGCAAAGTCACACTGCATACCAGGAATTCGAATGACGGGAAACTAGGCCTGAACTGGGAGGGACCATATAGAGTCACTGGTATAACTAGAAAAGTCTCATACTAGATCGAGTCCGAAAATAGTGTACAACTACCCAACAACTAGAACATGTCACACTTAAAGCGGTACTACTGCTAAAATATGAACACAAAAACTTCTTTGTGGTTTATTACACTTTGAACTAACCCGTACAGGTGCTCAATCGAAGTCAAATCTAAGGATTAAGTCTGAAAGCACGTGTTGCACTCTTTTTCCCTTGGACTGGGTTTTTCCCGAATTGGATTTTACGGCAAGTTTTTTAACGAGGCAGCAGTAAGCGTGCTACCCTAGTTTTGAAGACCGGTCTAAAACCATAGGTTGCGGATAGACCCTACCCTAAAAATTTAGTCTAGAATACTAGGGTGATATAACACCCTAAGACAAGAACCGAAGTCCTAATTTTAGAAATTTTGAAGGCACTCATATTCGATATTGAAATCCAAGGTAGGATTGATTGTAAGGGTCAAACAGTCAAATGAACTATGCCCCCATAACTCATTCTCACCATAGCGGATAGCTTTTGTACCTTCAATTACTTACAATACATTCAAAGTAATAAAAGAAATTCGCCTCCTATGTTTCATCAGTTCACATTCGGACAAGCAATATTTTAAGTCACTTAAAATGAATACTGGTTTCAAAACGTGGTAGGCCCACGGTCCACCAATAAACGGGGGCATGAAACCCCGGAGGAAATAAGAACCCTCAATACCGTGCACAACCATCTAAACACCCTAAGCCTATTGGCTACCCCGAACCGGGGACTGCTACCCGATAGTGAGATCGAGAAATTTGGGGTACTAAATCCTGAAGGCACCGAGCCTGCAAGGCAGGGCCCAAACACGAAAGTCCACAACAAAATTAAGAAACAAAGCCTTTGGAGCTCCGATCACGACATAATAACGGCTCGGTGACGTCCAAATCCGTGCATAAAAAAAGTAAGGTCCTTAAACATTTTTAATCTAAAAGATTACTTCAGACCTGGTCAAGTCAATCGGCCTCGAAATACGTCCATGAAAAGAGACACCTTTGGCAAAGAATAGTTGTGTTCGGTTAAATTTCTCTAATATTTTAGCAAAGAATTCGTTTTTAATCGGGTCCTTCGAAGTCAAAGCAACTTGGAGTTATTATTTAACCCAGGCCTCATCCGGGCTTTAGGAAATTGAATAGTTTAAGCGATATCGAATTCTATACTAGGGCATCTATGGCATATTAGTAAGTATTAGACACAAGGTACATATCTTGTCGTAACATTAAAAGTATAGAAAATTTAAAGGACACAACATATAGCTGAAGGGAAATTTTTATACATAATTACCAAAAGGTATTTATAGATGAACTACAAAACGGACCCAAAATACAAAGAATGTAGCCTTAAGAAAAAACAAAAATAAGCTAAGGAAATTTCCTATGTAGTCTTCATCGGAAGCCAGCTCACTGTCCGAACCATCGGGTTGATACATTGCTCTAGCCTCGGCTTCGAGCCTCTTCATTTTTGGCCGCTAGCTCAACCCCTCCCTCTCGGCTTGGATCTACTCGAGAGTCTCTCTCTGAGATAGCCACTTCACATATTCGGCCTTCGTTGCAACACGGGATTCGGCTACCTCTACGTCATTCTTGTACTGGGCCAGCATGTCTTGAGCTTTAGAGGCCTCGTTCGAGTCCATCTCCAATCTGTATTTCAGCGTTGTGTACACTTGGCCGAGGGCATCTCTTTCTGAAATGGCTGAGGCAAGGTATTCCCGGAGCTCCATGTTCAGTCGAGATCACTTATCGCCATTCTCTTTTATCACTCAGAGTTTCACCTTGGTCGATGTCAGATCCTCTTTGGTGGCATCCCGCTCCAATGGTACGAGATCCATTTTCCCCTAAGCTCATCGACCAAAGCCTTGACCTTTTCCATATCTGACCTTAGCTAGTCGATCAAGGTTATTTTCTCCTGGATCTGTGAGGTTGTGGCGTTAGAATTTGCATTTACATATCTTTATGTCAAATCGACTCCTTGACCTCGAACTCGAGGTGACTCACCTCTATCTGGGCCTACTGATATCTCTCATGGTGTAGTACTGAGGCTTGAGACACACATAAAGAGAATCATAAGAATACCGTTGAGGGAAAAAGATCCGTTTAAGAAAGAAAGAGAAGAATTTATACCCTATTTAGCACTTGCTGAGCCTCATTAAAAAGACTCGTCCCATCTACCTCATTCATCTTCACTTGGCCCTCTTCTATTACAAAGGAACAGAGATAGCTGGCCACTCCAACTGGCCCGACTAACATATTAGTATCTATTATTACTGTGAACATGACCGTCTTCTTCCGCTCAAGGTCCACACTTGGGGCCACAAATTAGTTTTCATGTTTTGAGCTCAAACTCCGCTGTCCTGAACCCGGTTGTATGACCCTTTTTGGGATGTCCAGATGGCCTAAGACAGAGTGTGCTCTAGCATACCGAAATCCACACCCTCGAGAAATGCGTTTAGGGCTTCATCCATGACCCGGGACGCGTCAGCTGGCCTTTCTTCAGCAGCTCGAGCCTCATTTAAAGCGGTCTCTAGCTGGGGCGGAGACTCTTCGATATGGATGACAATGTCGTCCTCAAGAACTGTTGTTCACGGTACCGGAGGGGCTTGTTAATAAGCAGTGGCCACATGTTCTCCCACGGGCTCCCGAGCTAAGGGGGATTCAACCTTACGATCTCCCCCTCTGAGGCTTCCATCTCTTGTGTAGCATCGATCAGTTCGTGACCCTGGCAATGGAATTTTTCTTGGTGCTTTTTATAACCCTAAGTATGATCTTTTTTTTCTTCTTGGCCTCGGTAGGAGCATCCAAGGATTCAGGGAATCTTTTCTTCTTCATTTTCTCCTCCTTCTTTGCAGCAGCTTCGACAGTAGGCTGCAGCGAAGCGGAGGGTTTTCCAGACCGGGATGAAGCCACAACCACGGAAATGGTTTGGTGGTCTTGGACAAACCTGTGGAAGGAAAAGACTTAGTCAAATAATGATAAGATGAAAATGACCTAAAGGGAAATTCAACACGGAGAAGAGGAACACTCACCATGGTAACGAGACTCCCACTTGCCTTTGGAAATCTTGTGCCACTCACACTCGGGATAGGTGAGTTGTTTGTATATGCCCTCGACCCATTCCCTAAAATGAGGGACCGTATTGTTGACTCGAATGATTTTTGCATGTCAAATAAGACAAATAATCCGAGAAAGGAGTAGATTCTAAGGAGTACTTTGACAAATTAAAAGGAAATAAACTTAGGTTTTGAGTTCCACTTCTCGGGGAACGACAGAAACTCAGAAGGAATAAAGTCTTCAATCGTTATCTAAACAAACCTCCCTACCAGCCTCGATCCCTGTCCTCATCGATGCAGGTGAAAGGGAGCCTTCTTTTCCCGACTGGCAAGCTTGATTAGCCCCTTTCAGAGGATTCGAGGGCTGTAATTTTGGAGTAGTTTGGTCAATTGTGAACTGAGTCTCCTTTGTGTTGTTGGCGAAGTGATTGAGAAGTGTCACGATCCTCCAAAAGGACAGATGAATCTGCCCGATGCAGATTTTGTACCTCTTACAAAAATCAAGGATCACCATATCCACCAGACCTAACGTGAAAGGATACGTATAAACACTTAAGTATTCTTCCACGTGCGTCGTGATATCCTCATCGGGACTGGAAACGACTATGTTTTTGCCTCCCCATTTGCAATCCTCTCGGACTAGTTGGAGCGTCTACTCAGTGGTGGAGCAGACGTACCTCCACACTTCCACCCTGGTATCCTTGTTTGAATACTTTTTTACTTAAAGTCGTTGTCTATGGAGCAGCAGATAAGAGGGGATTTTGACTACTTATTTGCACCCTTTTTACTTTCGTTTTAGCTCAAAAATGGTCAAAGGTACTCCCAAAAACTGATAAAATGTGCTTACTCTCAGGAGTACTGTAAAGTGAGCTAAAGTGATGAAATTTAACTCAAGAAGGAGTATTTTTGGACAAGGACAAAAGTCAAGAAAAATGGACAAAGTGCGAACTGCAGAATTTTGTCGGCGGCCGCAGATTACGAAGAAACTTTGTCAGTGCAGCTATGGAAAATGCGGACCACACATTAATTGTGCGGCCACAGATGTTGAAGATCAGAGAGTTTCGACTTTGAGTCAATCAAGAAATGCGGGCCACACTATTATTGTGCGACTACAGAAGTCAAGAGTGCGGCCGCACTTCAAAATGTACGGTCCGCAGAACCTAAAGAAGTGTGGCCGCAATTTAGAATTGTGCGGACGTAGAAGTCTATCCTGTCAAGCTCTGCATCAAAGTGCAGAACGCACACAGAATTGTGCGGCCGCAGTACCTCTGAAAACACAATTTTGTCTGAAAATTTTAGTTGTGTATAAATGGTCTTTTGTTGTCAAAATTAGGTTAAGTTTGAACATCTAAAAGTAGAGAGCCGTTTTTATTTACATCAAAATTAGGAAATTTTATGATAGTTTGTCTATTTTACATTGGATTTTTATCCCTTTATCATCTAATATGAGTTTAATCTTCTTTTCCTCTTTAATTTCCTCATTTTCATCTATGAGTAGCTAAATTTCTAGCTAGGGTTTTGACCCAACCCTAGTGTGGGTGCCTAATGGGTGTTTGATTTAGAGCTTGTTTAAGATTGGGTGTGGAATATTTAGCCTAGTTCTTGCTCTAATTTTTGAATTAATGGTTGCAAATATTGATTCATGCCTAATTGACTTAGTCTCTACTTGAGAAAGAGAGACTGAGTCTAGGAAAACATGGCTAACAAGAAATTGGGATGAACTCAAGAAATTGATAGTCCCAATTAAAGGGTTGAATCTAGAGACAGTAAAAACCGACTTGAGCATCTCTCAACTCTTTTGAGAATTACCCATTTGAACTTGAGAAAGCCAAATTGGGAAAAACCACTCTATTACCAAGAGGTATCGAGTGGGTAATTTCATGTTGATTTCTAGATTACACGAATAATGTAACCCGCTTTAAAGCCCACAACCCATTAGGAAAACACGTAGGTGGAAGTCATATCACTAGATCTTTTATAAACTTGAAAAACAACAACACAAAGAATATCATTCTATAGCTTTACATTTGCAAACAATAGCTTAATTTTAGATGTAGAAAAAAACAACAAAGTACGTGGACGTGCATTTTAGACACATTATACGCTTAGTCCGAGTATATACCTAATCCCATCTACGCTCCCTGATGAATCGATCCTGACCCCAAGTTGGGTAATTAAAATTGCATCGACCGCTTCACAACCTCAAACTGTGGTGTGAACTAGGGCGACCTCAGCATCCTCCGGGGATAAATTTTGTGAGAGGAGGTTCCGGGGCTACTACTGGAAGGGTCGCCTCGGTGCCTGTGGCCAAGGTAGAAGTCGAGGGTGCAGTATTTTGGGGAACTTACTTTGTAGTCTTAGCCATCTTAATATGAAAATATGACGGTTTGACGATTGGTATGAAGGTATGAAGTAGGGTTGTGCATGGATCGGATCAGAATGGATTTTGCTCATTTCAGATCGGATTTTCAGATTTCGGATTCTAGAAAATCCAATCCGAATCTGATCCAAATTAATATCGAATCGGATAGGATTTTAAAGTTTGGATCGGATCGGATTTTTTGATTTCGGATTGGATTATTATGCCTCAAAGTTGCAAACTCATATGTATATTTTCTTTGTAAAAGAGGCAATACAGTAAGAACAATTCATGTTTATGCAATTATGAGAGTACTATGGTGCCAACATAGCTAAATCCATCTATTGTAAAGGTAATAACTTGGAGGAAAATGTAAAGGAAGTACTAATTATCTGAATTAAAGTTTAGTATTTATACATGCCCTAATAATTTTGGATTTCGGATCGGATCGGATTGGGTCGTATTAAAATTATACCAACCCGAATCTGATCCGCAATCCGAAACTTAAATAAACACAATCCGAAATCCGATCCAATCCGAAATCCAAAATTTGAAATTGAATGGATAAGTTCGGATTTCGGATATCCGATCCAAATGAACAACCGTAGTATGAAGGTTTGAAGATTTGATATGAAGGTAAAGTATAAAGGTTTCAAGATGAGAGATGAAGATATGAAGATGTGAAGAACAACTTATGAAGATTTGAAGGATTGATGAGCAGGTAGAATATCCAGGGGTAACATAAGAAGGTTCGAAATTACAAAGTAAAACAGTGAAAAAAGAAAATCGGAGCTTTTATAGGAAAGAAACAATGAACGCATGACGTTTCACATTCGGCAACCATTGAGGATGGCCAAACGACGGCTGGCACGTCAGAATTCACAGCGACGTTACTGATAAGACATTTCAGCTCATCAACTTTCTTATGGCATACGAAAGAAGAAACTAGGGTCAAACAATCACATCTCGTCGTTCCTATAAATCTACTCTCCGAGAAGTGAGGGGACTATCTGTGTACGGGTAAAATCGGGGATAAAGTCCCCCCCCCTCCATTTCTCGATGAAGAAAATGAGAGACAATGTGGTTCAATGCTGGCTCAGTTAAAGACGATGGCGTCCACAGATCAAAGCCTTGGGGGATGAATGGCACATCAAGAATCGGGCATGGCCAAACATGGGAATAATCGAGATCAAGCAAAACAAAGAATCGAGGTTAAAGGGAACACGTTTCGTCACGACCCAATTTCCATTATAGAACGTGATGGCGCCCAACGTCGCCGCTAGGCAAGCCAATAGTGAACTACCCATTTAATTGCTCCTTTTAGTAGTTTTAAAATGTTTGATCTTTATTTAATAAGGAAACAAATAGTAAGTGAGTGCAGTAATGTGAAGTATATATTAAACTTGAAAGTAAGATAGAGAATTAATTAATCAAGACCCATGAATGAGTACTAGAATTCCTAAAACCCGGTGTCACAAGTGCACGAGCATCTAGTACAATATATAAAGCTCGCTAAGAACTACTATCTGAAACATAATAGATAGAAATGATAAAACATGACAAGAGGAGGCTTTGGATGCTACAGAATGGAGCATGATAAGCAGCTCACCACTAAGCCTCCGGGTAACACGGATGCGCGCCCGGACGAACCCAGATGCACCTATCTCAGAACCTGCACATTATGTGTAGAAGTGTAGCATGAGTACGTAAAAAATATGTACCCAGTATATATCAAGTCTAATGTCGAAGAAGTAGTTATGAGGGATCGACATCGACACTTACTAGTGAGCAATATACATAATGTACAAGAATATTTAATAGGCATGAAATAAAACATCAATAATAGAATAAGAGGCAAGAATTAAATGATCCTTTAACAAGATAACAATTAAAAGTCCCCAAATAACACATACTAATCTCAACAAGAAAGGGCCAAACATGTATATATAAATCCTCAAGTCATAGAACACATATCAAGTATAATCGGACTCTGAGTAACAATTGTTGATACCCAATTTTTTCCTTAAATATATATATACACACACACACACACTCTCTCTCAAGATAGTACATGTGCATCATCATTTATCTTATAAGCGCACACAAGTATCTTTTCATAATTTTTATAATTTTTTAAGGCTTTAAATTAATTTCTGTATCCATTTTATTACATAAATATCCAATAATTACCCTCCAAATTATTTTTATGATGATTTAATCATCTAAAATTCTCATTTCTACAAATATTAGGTTTTAAATATTTTTCAGTGCATTTTTTATAATTATATTTGCATTTTTTGGCTAAATTACACATTTCGCAATAATAGCCCATATGGATGTATAATTACATTATCGATGCAGAAAATTATTTTTTATATTCTTATAATGTTAAGTAAATATTTTCATCATTTTAGTGCACAAATAATATTTTTTTTATTTATTAATTACTTTTATAAATTATTTATTTATTAAATACTAGGTATTTAAAATCTGGCCCCAAATTTACCTTCATTTCGAACCTAAACTAATTAAACCAAACCGACCCAGAAACCTCAGCTAATCATGGCTATTGATCTCTGAGATCAACGACCCATGTTACCCCGTCCGTTTTAATTAACCAAACACTACCCTAACCCTAACCATTATTCACCACCCGCCGCCTTTGAATACTCTCACACCTCCCCCTTCTCTCTGCCCAAACCCTATCCGTCTTCCCCCAAATTCCTCTTCTAATCCCACCAGACATTGGATTATACAGTTACTTCTTGCCATATTCGACTCCCTCTTGGTACTGGATCCTTCTCTATACCGCTTGCCTAAACATGGAAAGCGGGTCTCGTCAGAATCGAACCAAAGTTGGTTCAACTTCTTGACCTTTTGCATTATTTCGTCTGTGTTCATTCTTGTTCTATTATGATATGAATCTCTGTGTATCTCTGTGATTCTTACTTACCCTAAAATTAGGGTTAAAGATCTCTTTTAGATCGAACCAAATCTAGTTTGATTCTTTGATTTTAAGTGATATTTTCGTGTATGTTCATCTTATTCTATGTAGCATTTGGTTTTTTATTTTTTATTTATTTAGATTCTGCCGATTTTTGTACTTTCCCTAAAATTAGGGTTTTTGAAATTTCCCTCCTTTCCTTACTGATTTCGATTGCTTTCCTTTCTAGTGCTTGACTGATGATTTTCCATGTTTATGTGTTCGATTTCTACACTATATAAACCCCTCCCCATTCCCCTTTGAAAGAGACCCCGGATCATTAAGAAAATTACTAAAACATTAAAGTTGTGTGCCCTTTATTCTTTAATACTCTTATTCCGCACTTTGGTTCCTGGCCGGCTGAAAGCCAAGGCCAGAAATTTCGGGTTCTTGTTCTTTTGTTGATTCATAACACTGTGGACTTCCTTTCTTTCCTGTTTTTCGCTTAACTGGTGAATTATCAAACCTTTGTCCTTTGATTCCCATTTACCTGCAATTAGCATGTGTTTTCGCTTCTGAAGGTTGTTGTTTAATGAGTTTCTGGGCTGTTCTCATATGCAATTGTGACTATCTTACTTCAATTTTAGGACTTTCTAATATAAATTCCATCACGTTTGTAGTTTGAGACATGTTTAGACCTCATTTGAATTGATTTCTTTAAGTCTGCCTAGCCTATGTATTACTGAATGTTTAGAACCTTTGCGCTTTAGCTATCTCTTCAATGTTTGAAGGTGCTATGCTCTTTGAACATGCTTTCATATCCCCTTTCTATGAATTAGTTGACTAAGTATGAGTATATTCAGTACAAGTCAGTTTTCTGACTTGTAAAAGGGGGTTTATCTTAACACTTGCATTAAAATGGGTAGAAATCGTGCCTATAGGCTCTCTACTTAGCTCAAATATGTTATTATGCTCAAACATGTTAAAAATCCTACCTATAGGTGTCCTATTTTTGCTCAAATGTGTTATTAGGATCAAACATGTTCAATTATTATGTGCCTATAGGTTCTCTACTTTGCTCAATGTGTTCTGCTTTTACCTGTTAGAAACCATGCATACAGGATATTAAATGACTAATACTTCAATATGTGCATGCATTAGGCTGTATATGATTGTGTTGATTTACATGCTACATAATCTGTAATTTAGATTCCTTGCCTATAGGATCTAAAATCAGTCTCAATTATGACTATAAAAATCCTGCCTATAGGGTCTAAAATTAGTCTTAATTATTATCCAGCTCGTTCCTTTCAAGTGCTAATGCTGAACTTTCATCACTGCTAATTACTATTATTAGAAACCAGGCCTATAGGACTCGACTAAGCAGTTCTGAGTATATTACCATTGATGGTTACTGCGTGAATCACCTAGACATCATGCCTATAGGTTTAATCTCTTATACTTATAATCAGTAGGCAACTACGTAGGCTTTTAGAAATCGTATTAAGGAAAATGGCTTTTATATATGAAACTGTCTGCCCATCAAAATCCAGAATCACATAGAGATCATGCCCATAGGATTCAACAACCTTAACTTGTTTAAAATCTGTAATTATCAATGTTAATTTGTTTGCGTGCATTTGTTGTCTAAGTGCGGAGGCTAACTTTAGCCCTTATTTTCTTATACATGAAAGTCCAACTTGTTTAGTATGTCACCTAGTTTTCTCATTTTTGAGCAACCTAAGTTAAGTCTAGAACCACCCTGGGATAGAGGTCCAAATGCCTCCTGGACCATAGGTGTGGGACGGGTAGTGCACGCATAGGGTACGATTTAGAATCAACTAGTGCTCTTTAAGTGAACAAATTAATGATAGTAATCGGGTAGCAGGAGATGATAGTCTATGCCCGCTGAATAATTTGAATAACACCCCATCCCGAGGGAGTTGCGAAGTATTATTTATGTGTCACGGGGTGATTCTTTAGTCTAAAAAACTTAGGACCCCCATCTTTATTTTAAAATCAACTATTTGTTTATTTGCCAATTTTATTTTGTTTAGACTAATACATATAATTCGAGTTCGTCTAGGACCCACCGTTGTGGACCTCGAGGAGTTCCTAACACCTTCCCCTCGAGGTAATTTGATCCCTTACCCGATCTTTGGTGAAGCAAACTGGTTAAACCTGAGTTACTTGCAAATAGGTGCCCTAACACACGTCAAACCCGTTAGGTGGAGACTCTCTCTTTTAACACCCTTCCTTAAAAGAGTTGTCACGTTTCGAAACCCAATTTCGCGAGAAAAATGGGCGCGACAACAACATGCACGAGTTATGCCAAGGTCGTATGGCTAGATCCATAATAATTGTGTACATACACTATCGAGGTCATGCGGCTCGATCCATGGATGCATCCCATAATATATATAAATATTACCAAGGCATTCGACCCGATCCATAGTAGGGAAACTCTTTGGATTACGAATTACGTATTTACAATTTAAATGTAAACCCACGAACATATAAATTTCCATCAATAATTAAACATTCCGCCAAAGCTCTAAGTAATGAAGCTTGATTTAACATAGTCTTTAACCAAAGTTTACTTATTAATTCAAGCAATTAAACTAGTAAGTTGAGTTCAAATAGTGTAAGTATTAGCATAAAAAAACCTATTTCTACCCGAGCATTACATGAATTTTAGCTACGCATGAACTCTCGTCACTTCGTGTACGTAGCACCCACAATTAGTAGCAAATAACAATTTAAACACCTATGGGGTTAATTCCCTCTTACAAGGTTAGGCAAGAGTACCTCATTCCCATGTCTACTTTCTAGTCCACAAATCACTCTTAAAGCCTCAAGTCGGTGCCAAACAATCCAAAACTAGCCAAAGATTGTACAAACTAATCAATAATTGCTCAAAAGTTCATAATTTAACTATTAGAGTAATTACCCAACCCAATTTGGAAGATTCCTAAGATTCACCCTCGGACCCACATGCCCGGATCCCGAAAATTTCTATAAATAATTATTACTCATAACCTCACAAACACAAATATATAATTTTTGCTAAATTCCATAACCATTTTCGTGGTCTAATCCAATTTTTATCAAAACTTAAGTTTTTCAACATAATAAAAAAATTTCTACAAATTCCATGTTAAGATATATCCATAATCTAGGTATTAAACTCACATTGTGTAGAATACACTTACCTCAAGATGCTAGGTGAAAAAACCTCTCTAAAAAGCTCCAAAATCAGCTACAAGATGAGAGAAATGAACAAAAGAGGCCAAAGTCTCATCTTTATTAAAGTCACTGCCCAGGTGTGCCTTCTTCACGATCACGAACAAACCCTCACGATCGCGAAGGCAAAACTCACGAACCCAAGAAATGTCTTCTTTGCGATCGCGAGAAGGCACTCGCGAATGCGATACACTGAGCCCCCATCTCATAGCGAATGCGTGCCTCCACTCACGAACGTGAAAGACAATTGAGTTGCCCATGCCCAGGTCTTCGATATGAACGCGAAGGCCACTGGTTCTCGAGCCCCTGGACCCCGTCCAAGTGCACCAATAAGTCCATAACAATAATACGGACCTACTCGACCCTCGGAACACATAACAACACCGAAACTAAGAATCTCCCCCCAAAACAAAATTGAATCAACTTATGAACTTCAAACTTCTCAACTAGCTCCGAACGCGCTGAATCATACTTAGACTACTCGAAATGACTCCAAATTTTATGTATAAGTTATAAATCACCATAGGCACTTATTCCTGGGATCAAAATCCTAAACGGACCTCGATAACACCAAAGTGTACTCCAAACCAAATTTAAAGAACTAGAAAACCTTCAATGGACCAACTCTCAACATTAAGCACTGAAATGCTCCCAGATCACCCGAAACCCGATCCGAACACACGCCCAAGTCAAAAATAATCATACGAACCTATTGGAACCATCAAATCCCGGTTCCGAGGTCGTTTACTAAAAATGTTTAGTCAAGTAAAACTTAGCCATCGTAGGCCACTATTAAGGAACTAAATGTTCCGATATCAACCCAAACCCCTCCAATCCTAAACCAGCCATCCCCGCAAGTCATAAAATAGTAAAAGCACGTACGTGAAGCCTTAATTAGGGGAACATAAACCTAGAAGAAAAATGACCTGGTCGGGCCATTACACGGTTAGAGAGGACGAACGAGGAGCCGAAATATCTGCCATCAACCGTATAATGCGGTGCGGATCACGCTAGAAATCAATTACAGATCTTATTTTACTAGAAGAAAAGGATTTTTACCTTATTTAGACTTGTATTAGAATTGAAACTCCCCTACTGTATAAAAGGGAGAACCTTTTCATTTTTAGACCACTGTTGGCATGTATATCAGAGAAATAAAGTTTACTTTTGTCTTCTAGCTACTGTTCAAAGTGTTTTTCAGTTGTTCATTTCTTTAGTTGCAACTGAGCTCATCTCGAGGGCTCGATCGTAATCGGTTCCCAGCATTCAAACCTAACGCCTAGCTTAATTGTTTCATCACATTTGGTTTGATCGTCTTGTTTTCCTTTAATTTAATTATTTATTGTTCTTAGATTCTTCGTGTTAAATTAAATCATGTATCTTTTATACTGCGTACAAATTTAATTGTTACTCATTTTAAGGGTAAACACCTTTTTATTTTTTTTTAAGATTAAGGCTTTATTCTTGTCATACTCTGGGATTTGGATATTGAATATTTCATTTTCTTAGTCATATCCACATGAAAGTAAATTCCCAGTCGTTCTTGTAAGTATCCTTTATAACTGATCCAAATACTCCTTGAACTATACAGTGACACGCCTTAGGGAACAACGTGAATTTACTACTGAACTTTTATACCACGAGAACTCAACCTCACAGAAAGAAATAGTTTTAAAGTTGGAGTAGAAGGTTAATGGATGAGCGATACTGCAAAACTATATTTCTTCAACATTAAAGTAGTATCGGCAGAATAATTTTGACGAAGAATAGCAATATTCTTCAACGTGTGGCTATTATGAAGAGCAATTGGCAGAACCAAAAATTGCACCAAGTGAAAGCCTTGGAAGAGATAAGCCTTTGTTGAAATTTAGCCAACGGTTAGAATATAGCTTATATTTAAATATATCTATTGTGAAGTAAACTCAAGGAACACAGCTCTTCGAGAAGAGACACTTGTTAAGACTTCCGTTTCTTTCCTTTTCTGTAAATATCATTGCTAATATATATAAAAAAAATTAAAATAATATTAATCGGACATAAAAAGAAGACAGGTTTGTGAATAAATTAATGGTACATTGTGATGTTAACGAAGTTGTATGTGTTGGCTAATTTATACAGCGCTGGCTATATAGAAGGGTATTTAGGATAAGCAAAAGAGTATTCGAGTCTTTTTAACTTATTAGTTTTGGGGTTCCACTTTTATAATAACAAAGATTTCTGTAGTTTTTTTATTAATATGACAAAAGTTGTGTTTACCCTTATATCGGATAATAATTAAATTTATTTGTGATTTTACTTAATATCAATTGATAAATATGATGATCAATAACATAAATTAACAGTAAAGTAAAGTAAACTAGTGGGGAGGCGTGGCTGGCACCCGGTGTCTTGCTGGCCCGAGCGAACCACTGTGTGACTCTTTTGTTTTTCTTCTGTAACTATCATGGGCTAACATAGCCACAACTCATAATGTATAATTATAAGTGGGCAACACTGTATTACTGAACCATTTTTCTTAAAACATGAATACATATGGGCCGTCAAAGCCTCTGACATACTGTACAAAATGAACCTCTATCTACAAAGCCTCTAAAATTATTAGACATCAAATGGGATAGGGTATCGGCATACCCATAAGTCTGTAGCAAAGTTCTGACACGATGACTCATAGAGTCGGCTGCACTCCGAATGAGATGGAGTCTTAACGATCCTTCGCTGAAGCCAATCTCGTCTACTATGAGGGCTCGTCAAACTGATTATCTATATCTGCACGCATGAATGCAGCGTCCCTAATAACATAATATACTGAGGATGTAAGGTAGAATTAAACATAACAATAAGTCAACATTAACTAAAGACATATAGGAACAACCTGAATTTCTGAAGTGCCACCGTATTTGCATACTTATTATATTCACACACACATATATATATATATATACAATGATTCTCTTTAAGACTATTACCCATATCGTAAGTTGCATGACTGCCCAACTGATCAGTAGTAACTGCCTGACCGGCCGTGGCATGGTGGTAAATGTATGACTGCCCAACCGGTGGATAATGATACATAACTGCACAAGCGGTGGTAGCTGCCCAACCGGCTGTAGCACGGTGATAAATGAATATGAATGAATGCCCAACCGGTAGTAAATAATGATACATAACTGTCCAATCGGTAGTAACTGCCCGACCGACCGTAGCACGGTGGTAAATGAATATGCATGACCGCCCAACCGGTGGTAAATAATGATACATAACTGCCCAACTGGTGGTAACTGCCCGACCAGTCGTAGCCCGGTGGTAAATGCATGTCTGCCCGACCGGCCGTAGCACGATGGTAAATGAATATGCATGTATTACTATATTATAAACATTAACATCTTTATCAAATACCTCAATAGAGACTTAGGAACATACTTAGACATGCTTTGAATTACATTTTATAGGAATGAATAACGTAGACATCCTTAAATACTAAGAGTAGAGACATTTATGTAATAACATTACATTTACGTATCGTTACTTGGATAATGCCAAAATAAAGAAGGGATAGCCTTTACATACCTGAACTTAGCTTTCCCTTAAATTTACATTGCTCCTTTCTCCTTCCATCAGACACCTCCGAGTTTCCCTTTTCTTGTCCTTACATTTACCTTCTCGCATTTGCATAAAAAACAAATCTAAGGCCCAAGAAACCTTGGTGCTTAAAAATATTTCTCATTTCTCCCTTCCCCTCCTATTTTCCCTCACCTCACAATGTTTAGTTCAAATTCTAGGGATCAAAACTGATAGAATATATGAGTCTCCCAAATTGTATAGAGACCTGGTCCCGTAACAGTTCTCACAGTACTAACAAATGTAACAGTAAGTAAATGACACAGGGAGAGTTTTACGTGGAAAAATCTTTGCTCAAGGGGATAAAAACCACGACCTCCACCGGTAGGATTTCAACTTCACTACTGAGAAATCTTTAGATTACAACCTATTGCAAACTAGAAATTAAACTCTTAATCCCTCACTAACTTGCAATACACCTATTACAAGCCACTTTGCAGTACACCTATTACAAATACTTTAACTCATGACTAACTATAGTCACGACACAAACTCTACGGGTTTATGGTTTTTGAGGTTCCTAACTAAAGCTTCTAAATAAGCATAATAGGAATTAAAATGAAGAACAAATACAAAGATACAACTCAACTAAGGACATACAAAAGATTTGTTATGGAACTGGTCCGTAGTAGTGTTGCACTTTGTTCTTGATACACTTGTGACTTCAATGCTCTATGATTAGGTCTTGAATGATTGAATGATCTCACAAGTGTTCAAGTGATATTTTTGTTGTAATACTTCTTGTTAATATCCTTTGGATGACATCGCATGGATGATGTAAATACTTGGTTGGTAAAAAGCCCTTCCGAATGGAAGTGACTGCTGCACTGTTTCTACACTGTACCATGTACAATGCAGGCAGTTACTTTCCAGCTGTAGAGTTGACTTCATATTGCTGTCAGGGAAACTCTAAGGGATTAGGTCATACAACTCATATTAGCTTGAGTCGATTGATGGATAAATATACCAAGTGTGCATCAGGTCCTTTATCTGGTTCTTGACAATAAGTTTGTTAGATCATCAAAACATAAATCTAAGATACTTTAAACCCAACAATTTCCCCCTTTTTAATGATGACAAACTTTTAAAAATTGACAATAATTGTAGAGCATAATAAACAAGATAAAGTACCAGGAACTTCAGAAGTTCCCCCTGACTCTATGCTTCCCCCTTAATCAAATCCCCCTGCATCTTCCCCCTTTTGGCATCATTAAAAATACACAAGCAAGCAATCAACATAAAAAAGTCTAGCCTAGATAACTCATGCCACATGTGTGCACACAACATGATAGAAAAGAGAAGCAGAAAAGAGACAAGCACTTAACAGCAAAATATAGTCTCCATTGATATATAAAACATAAGACTTTGCCATTACAGCAAAGGCACATTTGTATTTTTGAAGGCGGGAGCAGCACTGGTGAAATCCATCCACATCGCAAAAAAACACAAAAATAACTACCACAAGTTACCAAAACAAAGATAGAAACTTGACACTGGTCACTAAAAGATTTACTTAGGGTGCACTGGAGGAGGAAGGCTTGGAGGAGGCAACAAGAGTTTTGAGAACAAGATCCATTCGAGCATTTGCGGACATTTTCTCTTCGAGCAGTTTCTCTCTCAGGTTCTCCACCTGTTGCTTGAGCTCAGCATTTTCTTTATACAAACGAGCAACTTCTTCACTGGAAGATCTTGGTGATGCTACAACCTGACTAAGCTGAGTCTCAAGTATGGCATTCCTTGCCTTCAGCTTCCTGATCTCCTCTGTGGCACTATTCTAGGCGTTGATGAGCTGAGAGATCGTCGAAGTACTCTCCAGTCCCCCCAACTTTTTCAATACATTTACATTCTTCTAGTGTAGTCTTTGAGAAGGTTTGTTTCCTGGTCCCCATCTTGGGATTCCCTAAAGTTACATCAAAAAACTTGAAGACGCGCGTGAGAAGAAATCCATACGGAAGCCCATGGTTCCCATCTTTGAAAGCTGCCACTTTCTGCATATGTTCAATCATAATGGCAGGCAAGTTGATAGAACGTAACTCATCGAGTGCTTCCATTAGGTACAGGTCAGACCTGGAAGTAATGGACCTCCTTTCAGCATGAGGGAGCACAACTTTGTTAACCAATTCGAAAAATAGTTGGTACACAGGAAGCAAGGCTTTCTCCTGTACCTGTTCCCCATGCTGAAGAACTTTTTCCTTCACGATGGTGCGCCTAAAATTTGATCTAAAAGAACCTTGTACAGATGACAACCCTTCATATGGGACTTTGAAAATATCCCCCAACACAGTAGCATCCAATACCATATCCACTCCATTTACTAACACACAGATGTGGTCATCTTCAATAGTGAAGAGGTCGGCATAGAAGCTTTTGACCTCATCCTCATACACTTTGGGCACATCTACTTTGAACAAATTGCCCCACTGTTGAAATTCCACCATCTCAAGAATTTGTCTCATTCTCTCCATTTATGAAATTTCTGGGTCAAACGTGCGACCCCAAAGTACCTTTTGATGTCTCAACCTTTCTTGGCCTAAAACACTTACACTTTTCACCTTCTTTCCAGAACTGGATTCCTCAATAGTTTCCAACTTTATTTTCCCAAACCTCCCAATGGAATTCCCTTTACCACTTGATTTTACCAGAATGTCATCATCAGACACATATTCCTCCTCCACAACTTTCTTAGATTTGACACCACCTTTCACAGGCTTTTTACTTGATTTTTCAACAACTTCCTTTGAAGTACTTTCAACAGATTGTTTCTTTTTCTTGGATCGCTCAATTAAGGAACTTGGTTCCTTCTGAGCATCCTTATCTACCTATACTACTAGAATATTTTTGTCACACATAATTTTCCCTTCTTTCATCAGCCTCTTCTTCTTCTTCTTGCTACTCCTCCTGCTTTTCTTTAGGGCAGACTCAAATGACTCATTCTTTTGCAACGTTGTAGTAGGTCTCTTAGAAGGGGGCTCAAGAGTGACCGTCGGATTTCTGATCTTGAAGCGAGTACTAAGAAACACATCATCCTGATCATCCTCTTCACTAGGTTTTTCAACAGGAGGGATAGACTCCAACAACTCAGCGTCAAAGTGAGGAGAATGAGCAGGGTCGAAGCTGACCTGGGAAGATGATTCCTGACCTATTTCCTCAGGGAACGGATCAGGTTCATCAGTAGGGTTCCCAGTAGCTTCTTCTGGTGCAGGAGTTTCAAAGAACACTATCATTATCTCCTCTCCTATGAGCGGAGTCTCTTCCCCCTAAGACTCAGCTAGGGCAGAAGGTCCTTCATTCACCAGTCCTTCAGCTGCAATGGCCATTATGTTTTCTGCTGCCTCTTTTTCCTGTGATTCCATGGGAGCCATAGTGTCCAATACTTGAGAGATTATGTACTGATCATTGTCTTCCTCAGAGGCACCTTTTTCTTGATGAGATACACGCTCTTTTTTACCCTTGTTCTGGTCTGTGAGAGTATGAGGCAACAAAGAAGAAACAACGTCGAATTTTGAGGCTTCCGAGTCCTCAACACTTAAGGAAGGAATATTAGATGGAGTTGTGAGAGAGATGTCGGTATTGGCAGAAAATGAGGTTTTTGGTGGTGGTTCAAGGGTGGTAGGAGAGTCGAGGATGTTGTGATGCACAGTGGGTATGAGAGCTTTCTTTTCTGCGATGGTGGAGAGTTAGGTTGAATATTTTTGGAAAATAGAGAGAGAAGGAAGGATGGTCGCTCAAGGCTAGAGAGTGAAAGGGTTTTATGGAGGGAAGAGATAATTATGAGGGAAGAGAGAAACAGGTTCTGAAACGGCAGTATCTAGGTGAATTCAGAGGATAAACAGATAGGCAGACTTGTTTTATAACTCAAGGAAAACATGCTCTTAATCAATTTGCCTACTGATTAAAAGAAATACCTATTAGTGTTAAGAAGCACACACAAGAGAGACAGATTTCTAATTTTTGAAAAAATTAGTCACCTAAGGCTTGGCTAGGCGGTGACACTGTATATTAACAGAATTATTAAAGGGACTATTGCAAGTTATTACCTAAACATGTTGTTCTAGGTTGTTCAGAACACAGAAGCATTGCCAGTTATTCATTAGAGAAAAACTAAGTGGGGTTGTTGTGCATTTTTATACATCAGTAATTAGACTAAATGTAGTTGAACGATTAGGGCCCTACAACATGATATCTAATGCACAGATAGAGACGCAGAATGATGCGTATGCAAAATTCTAAGCATGATTTCTAAATGCTCAGTAATTACAGTATTAATCATGGTTTCAAAATATGCTAGAGTGACAATTTATTTTAATGTTGTTTAGCCTAGGACAATATTTGTAAGCGTACATGGCAGTGTGGAACATGACAGTAGAAAATACCATTTATTAGCAGGATTTTTCTAAGCAAAAGTGAACATGCTGAAACAGTGGGCATGAGACCTAATAAACATGATTTCTAATGCGTGAATATTAACATATGGGCCTAAACATGATATATATTGCACATATAGGACATAAAGACTAATAACATGATTTCTAATGCATGAATTTCAACACATAGGCCTAAACATGATCTGTATTGCACAGATAGGAAATAAAGTCTAATAGCATGATTTCTATCCCTTTAATAGCTAATGCATGTGTAGCTACCCCTCCCTTTTCACTATCCATCCCCTGAGTTGTTCACAAATTATTACAGGCCAGGGATTTATGAATTACACAACCAAAGGAAAATAAGAAGTTACTTCTATAGGGAGCCTTCAATTAGGCCCAGATCTTCCAAACCTCACTGCCTTATGGTATTGCATAGCCTTTTCATAATCCGGATGTGTCAGAGTTCCCTAAGGATCTCAAGGGCTCCTGGGCAGTGCTCACACCCAGACATAGCCAAAAGAATTAAACATGTGCAGTGTGGAAGTGCCAGCCTTGTGTGTCAGAGTTCAGAGGGTACTCAAAGGGTTCCCAAAGCAGTGCTCACACGAAGGCGGCTGAACATAACCTTCTAAGAGTGTGTGTGAGAGTGCTTTTATTTAAAAGGATTTAAGTAAGGAACAGTTTTGAGAAAGAGTGAGTAAGAAAATAGTTTTGAAGAAGGAAATGGGAGCTTAACATCACACAAGGACCAAGGATAGTCCAACAATCACAAACAAGGGTAATGGGATTAGGGACAAATATAGAGCATGTAAGGGCATACATACAGCAGGCATATAAGCACACAGGCATGCAATTAGGAAACTTCTAAGGGTCTAGAGGATCAGGGGGTACAGTGCTAGGTCAGATTAACACCTAAGGCCATGGTTAAACTAATGTTCCAGTCATAGGCATGTAAGAAGTAGGTGCTAAGTGTACAAAAACATGTTGGTCATAAAAAAATAAAGCCTAATTTAAACATGCAGAGGGAAGTTCAGGATCCTAGATATATGCTGAAGAATAAGTAAGCAAGTTAGAAGCATGCTGAATCTCAAAAGCAAAGGAAACATGTTGGGTTGAAGACTGAAATATAAATTAGAACATACCCGTGAAGTGAAGAAAGTAATAACACAAATAGGAAAGTAGGAGAATGCACAATAATTAGCTTTGGCTTGCAGCCGGCTAACCCAGAGTAGTAGTAATTAGCACAGAAGAGAGAGCAGAAAGTCTTTTAAATTGTGAGAGAGATATTTTTTGAACAGATTCATTCATGTCTCTGTGTGTGTATGAATAGAGTATATATAGTTTTGAAAGCTTGATGAAAAATAAGGAAAGAACAAGAATTAACCAGTTATTGTGGGATTGAATATCAACCAGTACCCAATTAACACAAGTATCCCTATAATCAAGGGAGTAATTCACACGGTCAGTATTAAATAAGGAAAGAACCATATATAGCTTAAAGGAATATAAGAACAGTGTAAGCATAATAGACAATTAGGTATCCCTTAATTGAAGGGATTAAACTCAAACATCTAGTAGGTAAAATAATAATTAAGGAAAGTTCTTATGCTTGTAACATGTAAGGAAACAGTTTCACCCTTAATTCAAACATACAATGGAGGCTAGGTTCAGAAAATATCACTTAAGGAAATAGCAACCAATTAACAATTAATCAAAGATAAGAAAACAGAGTTGGTAATCAATAAGAACATCTCATAAGAAATAAAGGATTCGAAATTGGTACTAATTAAGGGAAGGCCTCACATATCTAAGGAAACATGCAGAATCAACAGAGGATATCGTATGAAAAATCAGTACAGTACTACTCATAATCATTCAGGGATTCAAGACAGTAGTGATTTAAGTAGGGTGAACATGCAAGAAGCAGCAGAATCAAAGACCCAATAGCATAGTGAAGCAACAATCACAAAGAAACAGGGGTTGCTCATGGGAAACATACACACATACAAATCGAAAGAAAAGACATGCTCAGCACAGTGTTAAAACTTAATAAATCATGATTAAAAGTGATAAAAGTTTAAACATATGAGAAAAATCACTTAAACTTCAAGAAATCGTTTGAAGAAAAGGTCTTAGAAACCCTAAGTGAAAAACTTGTTAAAAAATGGAAAACCTTTAAGAAAAAATGTAATAATACTCGTAATAAACCCGGATCTAGTGTAGATCTAAGAGAATAGGAAGGTTTTTGAAGAAAACATGTAAAACGCTTCATGATATACACATATCTAAAGGAATCGTGAAAATACTAGGGGTTAGGGTTTCACAGAGTTGCAAAAACAAGAAAAAGCTTAAAGATGTCGCCATCGATAGCCGGAAAAGTCATGGCTCTTACTCAGATGGCCGGAGGAGGCCGGAAGATGGCATGAGGGACCATAGCTAGGAGCTGAACCACTCCAGGCTCGCCTGAGGGCCTTAGGGTGCCATTAGACCGGTGTAGGGTGAAGCAATAACCAGGACACAGTGAAAGACCACAGTTTCCGGCGAGGGAATTAGCCGGAGAAGACGAACAAACTCCATCGGAGGTGGAGAGATAAGGGAAGGTTCTAGAGAGAACTAGAGAAAACTAGAGTGAGATAGAGAGAGAATGAGAGATTGGGAAATGAGGGGTCGGAAGGGGGGGGATAGGTCGTGGTTTAATTATGGTAGGTGGGATCTGGGCCGTTGATCTACTTTGATCAACGACTCAGATAGATGCGGGGTTGGGCCGGGTATGGAATTGATTTGGGCTGGGTATGAAATTGGGTTGTTAAAATTTGATGGGTTGGGTTAGGATTAGGCTAGAATTTAAATATATGTGGCTAATTATTAAACACCCATTAAAATAGATAACTAATTAAATAAAAATAGCTAGTAATCATATAAAATGAAATTGATGCTAGATAAATGAAATTAAGGTAATTAATGAGTATAAAAAATATAAAATAAAATAATTATTGATTTAAATGGTATAAAATATACAATTAGGACATAGTTGCAAAGTTATTGTAATTATGGTCAAATAATGCCAAATTGGCTAATTTGTGAAATAATTAAATATTAATAGGATTAAAAATGATATATTTACTGGGAAATATTTTGAAATTATTTATAAAACAATTTATGAATAATTACTGAATATAAAAAATATTGAATAAATTGGAAAGGATTTAATAAAAAAATGAAAAATCTCGAAAAAATAACAGTTATTATAAAGAGCGGTTTTGAAGGTATATATACAAATTTTAAAATAATTTGAGAAAAAAATTGGGTATCAACAGCTGCCCCTCTTTACCCAGGAAGGATGGAAGAGTTGTCGGGTAAAGATATGATGGCCAATTTTGACCGAGTGGATATAGCTTGAAAGGTTCAGGCCGAACCCTAGTTCCTGAGCTTCCTACATATCCCTGGTCTTATAGGAATCAGGCCGTATGTAGTTCCGGGGTCATCGGTGAAGTATACCGATGAAGTTTTACAAGAACGGACGCCAAGTATAGGGTTAGATGAGCAAATGGCTTACGGGATGGTTAGGAGACCTGAAGCTGAACTGCTTCTGCCTGGATGGCTGTTGCTTGCCGGATTACCTGCAAATAAACAATACACGCGTATATCGTGCGTAATTTAAACATGATGCGAATTCCCGTTGGACGATGAATGCTGTCTTTGGATGGTTAAAGATGACGTCTTTAGACCATGATGTCCTGGGCCATGAAATGCATTGATGAGGGATTCGCAGGCCATGAAATGATGATCTCGGGTTATGGGGATGGTGCCTCCGAACTATGACGCCTTTGAATAATGATATGAAAAATGTTAAAAGAGATCCTCAGGCCATGACATGGTGTTCTCGGGCTATGAAGATGGTGTCTCCGAACAATGAAGCCTTTGGATAATGATATGCAAAATAATAAAAGAGATCCTCAGGCCATGACATGGTGTTCTCGGGCTATGAAGATGGTGCCTCCGAACAATGACGCCTTTGGATAGGTTGGCAATATTTCAGCCCATGAAGATGCAATAGCATAATGCTGACAAGACAGAGCTTAGTCTTGCGAATTAAAAAGGGCATAGCTTAGCCCGAAAGGAAGCGAATGATAGAGACAGGGGTTGCATTTGAAAAGTATATGGGAGGTAGAGTTCAAACTAGGAAGGCAGAAAGGTAGCTTTATGCAATATGCGGATGCAGATGGAGGTAGCGTTTAACCTCAGAAGGCAGAAAGGTAGCCTTATGCAATATAAGGTTGTAGATGGAGGTAGCGTTTAACTCAGAAAGGTAGCCTTATGCAATATGGGGATGCAGAGGGAGGTAGCATTTAACCTCGGAAGGCAGAAAGGTAGCCATATGCAATATACGGATGCAGATGGAGGTAGCGTTTAACTTCGGGAGGAAGAAAGGTAGCCTTATGCGATATGCGGATGCAGATGGCGACATCGTTTAGTCTCGGAAGGTAGAAAGGTAGCCTTATGCAATATGCAGATGCAGATGGAGACAACGTTTAGTCTCGGAAGGCAGAAAGGTAGCCTTATGCAATATGCGGATGCAGATGGAGACAAAGTTTAGTCTCGGAAGGCAGAAATGTAGCCTTATACAATATTTAAGGAAGGACAACAGAAATTCTTAGCTGGTGTTAAATTGCGGTAGAGCCTTGTGATAATGAAGCATCGTTTGTGCTGATAACAAATGTTGGCATGTGGGATGAGTTTGAGCAATAATGTATGTCCTTTGAGTGGATAATATGTTTTGGGGCTTTTGCAATTTGTGCCTGCATCCAAAGAAAAATCGTGAGTTTTGTAAAGGGGGAAGGTTAGTTCGCCTTCCTGCTGGCTCCGCTTGGCTCGCTTTCTTGATCATGATGATACTGTCTGTATCATTGGGGTAGCGTTCGCTAAACAAGTTGTTTCGAAAAATAAATATGCATGATTTTTTATAAAAGTGTAATATATAATCAAAAATAGTTTTAGATGAACCGACGACGTGACACGGTTCGAGACATTACGACCTCTTCCGCTGCGGAATTTTGAGGGTCCTCCTCAAAATTTTGCCCCAGTTTGCTGGATGGATGCCTCTGACTGCTGCTCGCGCCATGACTGGCTGAACTTGCTTCGGAATTTTGAGGGTCCTCCCCAAAATTCTGCCCAGTTTCTAATTGCGGGGAAAAATAGATTTTTATTGAATTGTGACCGAACCCATAGGGCTACCTATGTATCCCCTCTTAAACGGGAATCAGGTCAGGCGTAGTTCAAATTACATCATTGAGAAAGCATAAAGATTACACATAGTAGCGCTTGACTGCATCTGAATTGATTGGCTTGGGCCAGACTTCTCCGTCCATTTCTGCGAGTATAAGTGCTCCTCCTGTCAGCACTCTATGAACCATGTACGGACCTTGCCAGTTAGGAAAGAACTTCCCCTTGGCTTCATCTTGATGCGGAAAGATTTTCTTTAACACCAGCTGCCCTGGTGTGAATCGTCTCGGCTTGACTTTCTTGTTGAAGGCNACTTCCCCTTGGCTTCATCTTGATGCGGACATATTTTTTTTAACACCAGCTACCCTGGTGTGAATTGTCTCGGCTTGACTTTCTTATTGAAGGCTCTAGCCATTCTGTTATGATGTAGTAGAACATGACATACTGCATTCATTCTCTTCCCGTCTATGAGGGCTAGTTGCTCATAACGGCTTCTTACCTACTCTGCATCGGTGAGCTCAGCTTCGTGTATAATTCTTAGAGATGGAATCTCCACTTCGGCTGGAATAACAGCCTCTGTACCATAAACTAGCATATAGGGAGTTGCCCCTGTTGATGTGCGGACAGTGGTGCGGTATCCCAGTAAGGCGAATGATAACTTTTCATGCCATTGCTTGCGCCTTTCTATCATCTTTCTTAGTATCTTCTTGATGTTTTTGTTAGCAGCCTTTACGGCTCCATTCATCTGAGGTCTTTATGTTGTGGAATTCTTGTTTTTGATCTTGAAATTTCACACATAGCTTTCATCAAGTCACTGTTGAGATTAGAACCATTGTCGGTGATGATTGACTCTTGAACTCCGAACCGACAAATAATACGGTTGCGGACAAAGTCGGCCACAACTTTCTTGGTAACTACTTTGTTGGAGGCTGCTTTGACCCATTTAGTGAAGTAGTCAATGGCGACAAAAATGAACCTATGGCCATTGGAAGCGGCCGACTCAATTGGTCCAATAACGCCCATACCCCAAGCGGCGAACGCCCATGGTGAGCTTGTTGTATTGAGCTCACTTGGAGGCACTTCTATCAAATCCCCATGTATCTGGCAGCGGTGTCACTTCCGAACATACTGGATGCAGTCTGTTTCCATAGTCATCCAAAATTAACCAGCTCGGAGTATTTTCTTCGCTAAAACAAAACCGTTCATATGTGGGCTACAGCTCCCTGCATGAATTTCTTCCAGCAACTTTGATGCTTCCTTCGCGTCAACACACAATAATAAACCCAAATCAGGAGTCCTCCTATACAGGATTCCTCCGTTGTGAAAGAAATTGTTGGACAATCTCCGAAGTGTGCGTTTATGAGTGGAATTTCCAAGCTCGAGTATTCTCCTTTTGCCAAGTATTTATCGATGTCATGAAACCAAGGATTTCCGTATGCTTCTTCTTCGATATGGGCACAATAAGCTGGCTGATCATGGATTTTTATGGGAATAGGGTCAATGAAATTCTTGTCCGGATGTTGGATCATTAAGGACAAAGTAGCTAATGCATCAGCGAACTCATTCTGGATTCTGGGGACGTGCCGGAACTCTATCTTTATGAACCTCTTTCTTAACCCATGTACATGGTGCAGATACGCCAGTATATTGGCATTCTTTGTTGCCATTCTCCTTGCACCTAATGTACCAATAAGTCTGAATCACCAATCACTAACAGCTCCTGACGTTCATGTCAATGGCCATATTGAGCCCCAAGATGCAGACTTCATATTCGGCCATGTTGTTGGTGCAAGGGAACCTGAGTTCGACGAATATCGGATAATGCTGACCGGTATTTGATACTAGGACTGCTCCAGTACCGACTCCCTTGAAGTTTTCTACTCCATCAAAGAACATCCTCCAACCATCATAGGGATCTGCAATATCTTCTCCTATAAATGACACCTCTTCATCAGGAAAATATGTTTTCAGAGGTTCGTATCCTCCGTCTACGGGATTTTTAGCAAGATGGTATGCCAGAGCTTGTCCTTTAATTGCCTTATGAGTCATGTAGACAATGTCGAATTCACTCAACAGGATTTGCCACTTGGCTAGCTTGCCAGTGGGCATGGGCTTCTGAAAGATGTACTTTAATGGATCCATCAATTATATGAGATATGTTGTGTAGGCACAGAAGTAGTGCCTCAGCTTTTGGGCGACCCAAGTTAGAGCACAACATGTACGCTCTAATAGAGAATACCGGGCCTCATATGGAGTAAACTTCTTGCTTAGGTAATAAATAGCTTGTTCCTTCCTTCCTGTTTCATTGTGCTGCCCTAGAATGTAGCCGAAAGCTTCATCTAATACTGCAAGATAGAGTAGCAAAGGTCTGCCTGGCTCGGCGGTACTAGGACTGGTGGTGTTGACAAATATTCATTGATTCTGTCGAAAGCCCTTTGACAATAATCGGTCCATTTGGTCGCAGCGTCCTTCTTTAGCATCTTAATGATTGGCTCACAGATGACTGTAGACTGTGCTATAAACCGGCTGATGTAATTTAGCCTCCCCAAGAAACTCATCACGTCTTTCTTGTTTCTTGGTGGTGGTAACTCTTGAATGGCTTTGACCTTGGACGGATCCAATTCTATTCCCCGGTGGCTTACAATAAATCCCAGCAGCTTCCCAGCAGGAACCCCGAATGCACACTTCGCGGGGTTTAGTTTCAGATTGTATTTTGCAACCTATTGAAGAACTTCCCCAAATTCTCCATGTGATCAGCAGTTTTCTTTGATTTGATAATGACATCATCTACGTACACCTTAATCTCTTTGTGAATCATGTCATGGAATATGGTAGTCATGGCCCTCATGTAGGTCGCCCCTACAGTCTTTAGACCGAATGTCATCATCTTGTAACAATACACTCCCCACGGCGTAATGAATGCCGTTTTCTCAGCATCTTCCTCATCCATCCAAATCTGGTGACAACCAGCGAAGCAATCCACAAAGGACTGCAATTCATTGTTGGCGCAGTTATCAATCAGAATGTGTATATTTGGCAAGGGGAAGTCGTCTTTCGGACTGGACCGGTTGAGATCCGGTAGTCAACACAGACTCTGACCTTCCCGTACTTCTTTGGCACAGGTACAATGTTGGCTAACCATGTCGGGTACTCCACTACCCGGAGAACTTTGGCGTTGATCTGCTTGGTAACTTCTTCTTTGATTTTCAAACTCATGTCGGGTTTGAACTTTCTTAGATTTTGTTTCACTGGTGGACACATTGGAGTGGTTGGCAGTTCCTGAGCCATAATAGACGTACTTAGACCAGTCATGTAATGAGAGAAAACAATAGCAATAAATATCAGATTCGTAAGAGAAATTTAGAAGATGATTTGATAGATTGAATAATTGTTTTGAACATTGAAGATCTTTATTGCAGAAATTTGAAAAATGCAGGAAAAGGGAAATCATTTAGTAAATAAACAGTAAATAATGCTTGTTTTAGCGTTGCTACCCTGAGGCTCGTCGGGCTTTGGTTGTCTTGATAGACCTGTTCTTGAGATATGCCCCCTTGATCAAGGTCTTTATGGAAGGGCCTTCCCCCCCCTCTCCCTCGAGGACAACACAACAATCCATATCATCATTCTCTAGGAACAAACTCCTCATTGCTGCAAGTGCTTATTCTTTATCTGATCCGTAAATAATGTCGGACTTCTTGAAAGTCTGCTCATGATGAGGTATCGGCTGCTCCAAAGGGTAATAGGGAATGCGCCAAGGTGGCAACCAGTCGTTGAATTCCTGCCAAGTGTACTCATACCCCAGACCGAAAGTGGTGCCATCTTCCTTGGGCTTTATGGGCTTCACATCCTCTCCAGTTCAGGATGCTCTCGATCTTGTTATCCCACCATTTGTCCTTGTCGATAGCATTGACCCGTTCAATATGGTGGTAAGTTCCTCCGCCTATCTTCCTTTTCCCGTCAATCACCGGAATAGTTTGGCGGCTATAAATGGGGTTGCTACCATCACCATGAATAATCACCTCTTGGTGGTTCCACTCGAATTTTACCGCCTGATGTAATGGTGATGCTACGACCCCAACAACATGAATCCAGGGTCGTGCCAACAACAGGTTGTAGGATGCAGAAACATCTATCACCTGGAATTCCACTTCGAACCAAGTCGGTCCCATCTGTAGACACAGACTAATCTCCCCCATGGTGGACCTCTGAGAACCGTCGAAGGCTTTCACATTGATTGCCCTATCATTTATCTCATGTAGCCCTTTACCCAATTTGTTGAGTGTTATCAACGGACAGATGTTAAGACTGGAACCTCCATCGATCAAGATTCTTGTGATGAAATGATCACCGTGCAGTGCTTTGTTGTGCCCTAATCCTTCAGGTGGTAGCTCATCCTCATGAAAACTGATTTTATGACTCTCTAGTACCTGGCCTACCATATTGGCCATTTCCCCACTAGTGATGTTGTTTGGCACGTATGCTTCACTCAACAGTTTCAACAAAGCATTTCTGTGTGTTTCGAAATTTTGCAGCAGAGAGAGGATGGATATTTGTGCCGGTGTCTTGTTCAGCTGGTTGATGACTGAATAATCCTTAGCCTGGACCTTTCTCCAAAGGTCATCGGGACCTGTTTCGATAAAGCGAGCCCGGTTAGCGGCCTGCTTGCTTGACTCAGCCAGATGCTCAGGGATGTAGACCCTACCAGTTCTCGTCATACCCTTTGCTGCGACAGCTTCCTCAGACCTGACCTTGCTTTTCCTTCTTGCCTCGGCTGTGTAGTCCCTGTCTCTGAAGTAATTTTTAGCTCGGTCACTCAAGAATTCTCGAATGTGGCCCTCGTTGAATAGATGGTTTAGCTCCTCCCTTAATTGTCTATAGTCCTCGGTTCTATGACCATGAGTACCATGGTATTTTCATATTGGATTAGGGTTCTTTTGTGCCAGATCGGTCTATAGGGGTCTAGGCCATCTAGTAAGCTTGATCCGCCCTACGGCTGATACAATACCTGATGCGTCGATGCTGGATTTGTATTCTGATAGTCGTGGTACTTCTGTGGGATTGACATGTTTATCGAAGCCACTCTTAATCATGAGCCCTCGAGAGCTCTGTCGTCGATCATTCCTTCTATCATTTCGAATGGGGTTACGCCCTGGACCGCCGTTTCTACGATCTGCGCCGTATGGTTGATACCGATCTCTGTTCGATCAGGGTTCTCTGTCGATGTCCCTTTGAATTCTGCCGATGGGCCTGTTTAGATAAACGGAATCTCAAGCGGTGCCCAACTGATCATCCATGACCCTGATTTTCGACTAGTACTGATTGTGCACATCGGCTCAAGTCACGGCTGGATACTCAATCAAAATTTTCTTTATTTGCCGTGATGCTACCGAAATTTGTATGTTCAAACCTTGAGTAAAGTCTTGGGCAGCCCAATCCTCTACGACCGGGGGTAGGTCCATGCTTTCCATCTGGAACCGAGATACGAATTCCCTTAACATTTCGTTGTCCTTCTTTTTCACTTTGAAGAGGTCCGATATCCAAGTCTCGATCTTTATCGCTCCATCGTGCGCTTTGACGAAGGAATATGCAAGCATGGAGAATGATTCAATGGAATTGGGCGGAAAATTATGGTACCGTATCATCATCACCTTTGATAAAGTTTCTCCAAACTTCCTTAGCAAAACCGACTCAATCTCGCCATCCTCTAAGCCATTCCCCTTAATTGTGCATATATAAGAAGTAACATGCTCATTAGGGTCGGTGGTCCCATTATACTTGGGAATTTCTGACATGCGGAATTTCTTAGGGATGGGCATAGGAGTCACACTTGGGGGGAAAGGCTTCTGCACGAACTTCTTCGAATCCAAACCCTTCAGAAACGGTGGTGCCCCCGGCATTGGTCAACTCGGGAGTTGTATGTTTCTACCTTTTTGTCATTTTCCTCGATATTCCTTTCCCCTGATTCATTTCGCTTTGTGAGCTCTTAGAGCATTTTCATAATGGTGGGATCAGTCCCCGATTCATTAGCGCTCGGCCTCTCCGGTATAGGTTCGGTCCTGTGAAAAGCTTCTAGTGAGGGCTCGAGTTCGACCCCACTCGATGAACGGTTCAGATTTCGTAGTTGCGCTATAGCAGCTTGTTGAGCATGTAACATTTCAAATATTAG
The DNA here is from genome assembly GCA_005239525.1 of Nicotiana knightiana. Taxonomy (NCBI): domain Eukaryota; kingdom Viridiplantae; phylum Streptophyta; class Magnoliopsida; order Solanales; family Solanaceae; genus Nicotiana; species Nicotiana knightiana. Next base: position 31,847 of record ML393204.1, read on the forward strand.
TTGAAGGCTGACTCCGCCGTTTTCTCCGCCCTGGTTACCTCGACCACCTGATAGAACTTCCCTGCGGATGCTATTTTCGGGATCAACGCACAGATTTGCATTTAAGGCGACATGGGAACTGACGTTGACGAGATTTGCAATTGGTACTCCCTTGAGGCCAGCCTGAGGCACTTCGATCCCTAGGGCAGCTATATTGTTGTTTTCTTCATGAAAACCAAGGTCGTTGTCGGCGTGTGTGGGTACTGTTTGTTGGACATGCTGATCCTGAAATCAAACACACTTACGAGAACAAGCGTAAAGTAGTGTGTGTTATGAGAATTAATACCAGAGAATCACTATTATCTTTAGTCCACGGTGGGCGCCAAACTGTTTGCCCTTAAAATTGAATAACAATTAAACTTATTTGTGGTTTTAAGGACACGTGATTTTATCTATTATCAATTGATAAATACGATGATTAATAACATAAATTAACAGTAAAGTAAAGCAAACCAGTGTTGAATTGCAATTCATCCCTCGAGCTAGTGTGCCCCCGAACTGACTGATACTAGAATAATGAAGTATAAAGCAAATTTATTAACAAGAGGGTATAAGTGAGAAAGAGTGTTAAATTGTTTTGATATGTGATACTAAGATGGATTACAAATGATTAGAACCCCCTTTATATAGTAGAAGAATTCTACTTATGGTACATTTCTAATTACAGAAGGAAATCCTGTGATTAGCTAAATAACCACTCTTGATTTGATCCGCTCCGAAAGTTCCGCCATGATCCTTGATCAGTCATGGATATCTCGCCCATTTATGTTATTATGCTATCTTCGGTCTTGCTCGATGTCTACCTCGTCTGGTCTCGATCCCGACAGGTACCTCGAATCCCGAACTTGGTATCTTATCCTCATACCTCGATCTGATCTATTACCTGGCCGATCTTTGATTCATCACCATGATCTTGGTTAACGAGCCCGATTTTAACCGTATACAAGTTGTTCATCTAAAATTAGAAAAGCGTAAGCCACTTACTACACAATTCCTCTTATACAAGCATTCAACTCAAATGTTAAACTTGAACAAAGTTCATATAGGGAATTCTCAATGGGAGCAGGAACAAATGCCAGTTTCCTTCTCCTTAATTTTGCTTTAGGTATGAGCGTTGTTACGGCCTGATCATTTCAGTTGGATATGAAGCAAGGATGTATAAAATATTAGTATCCAACCTAAGAGAACAAACGCCTAAATTCTCTAGACATCGATCTACCAAGATAATTGCACCATATGCTTTCAACTAAAAGCAAGTTATACCAATTTAGGAATGCGGTACTTTCACGTACTAACAGTGAAATACATAAATTAAGTTATAACAATCAATTCATCGATCTCTGTTTCAACAATTAACCACAAACATGCACATATATTGCCATATTGTTATTCTTTCCATCTGTCATTATATTAAGAAGCATGACTATTGTTAGTTTCATGAATTAAAATCAGTGGAAAAAGAAAAGAAATAGCGGAAAGAGAGGATAGAGCAACAATACAATAGAAACAATTAATCAATGAAATTCGTTCCAATCCCATTGGTTTGAAATTTCAGCGGTTCATATGGAAAGAAATTTTCATACTCAAATTTCACACACAAGCAAGAAGTGAGTCAATTGTATGTGACTGAATATAGCATAGAAAGTTAGGAATGTTGTTGTCTACTTTGCTCTTTTCACTTGATCAAAGAAGATATTTTTTCCCAGTTTTATGCCGTGCAAGAGCGGGGGAAAATCAGCAACAAAGTTGTTGCTAACATTTGAGATATGGCTAATTAATTCCCTCGAATTAAATCATTCATTTAGAGTATTCCCACTATCAAGAGATTCATAGAAATTTTACGATTGTTCCTATGATCTTCAGGAAATTATTACTCCTGTCGTTGGTTATTAATATAATTACTTTCGAAATATAAGGTGGAGGATTGATAGAGAGCGAACCTCATGAGAAGATGGAAGAGTGAAGAGAAGCAAACATAGAAATGTTTTAAGATTGGGAAACCAAATGGTCACAACTCTTCATAAATTTTTTAAGAGAAGCAACGATTGACAGAAGCTGTTATGCATAGCGTTAGTTTTTTTTACTTTTTATTTTGTTTAAATAGGGTATTTAGGTTAATTAGATTTTTACGAAAGGCAAATGACTAATTTAACTTTTACATTTAAGGCTTCATGTTTTTAATGTAATATATAGATATAAATATATATATATAGATAGATTGGTTGCAAACATTATATCCTAACGTATTTGAAAGAATAATTAAATAATTTATTCCCCAAATCTTTTCTTTAAATATATTAAGGGAGGAGTTAAAAAACACCAAACAACGTTCACTATTTGATGGCACCAGAAAAAGAACTGAAAAGGTAGCTTTTGGATCTCTCTTTTTCGAACTAATGCCACATCTTCTACTTCGACAAGGCAGGTGCAAAGTGGGCNCTGTCTCTAGTGGACTCTACTACTGAACATGATATCCCTGATTTCATTATATAGTTTTACTCTGTCATGTTCAGTTTCTTTTTTAATTCTTCATTTTCCCCATTTTTTGTTTTTAAATTTATTTTATCTTAAGAGCCAGTTCCAGAAAGTTTAAAATTCAGTGGATAATAGGTTTGTCTGTCTATCCTTCTCCCTTAAATAGGGATAGCACATTGGTGGTACAAGTTTAGACACATGCAGGGTGATGCAGGTTTAGACACACGCGGGGCAAGCAAATTTAGAAACATGAGGTTCGGTGGGGGAAAAATGAAATATTTGAGTAATATTTGAGTTCCCTCCTTGACAAAGAGACATTGTCCCATATTGGAAGAGGAAAAAGTTTTTAATGGGTATATAAGCAATTGCTCTTCTTCTAGCTCTTCAAGAGTTGAGAAGAAGGCAGGCCTCACGCCGTCGTCGTCGCTCGGCGGCTCGGCTTCGGCTTCGATCAAACGATTGATTGACTAATTTTTTGGACCAAATTTATTTGTTAATAGTAAAATATTAACAGAAATGTTATTAAATATCTGTTTTAATAACAAAATATTAATATTAAATCCAATGGTCCGTTATCCGTTTTCCGTTTTTCTGTTTTGTAACTGAAAATTAACCTCCCTCTTGAATTCCCGGTTTATTATTGTGTAAATATCCATTTATGTTATGGCATTTATGCTATGCCCGTTTTGCATAAACAACCATTCTGAAGAGTTGCTCCTCTTCAGTTTTTAGCCCAACATTGGCTATAAATACATGTCAATTCTCTCAGATTTTTCATACGATTTTCTGAGTTCTCCTCCTTTCTTCTGCGTACTTTTAACTTCTAAGAAAGCAACAATATGTGTGATTTCCCACCGAACTTTGTGTTCGCTGAAACACTAGGGTTTGAAGTACCACTACACCAGTGTGTAATTCGTTATATCCTGGGAGGAAATAATCCATAACCTTGGGTACTAGGAGGGGATTAAATTCCTTAAGGAAAGACTGTGAATTCAGCGGGCTCGGATTAATTTTTGTTTCGCTTACATTTTCTGTTTTATATGTTATTTTATCTTTTCCACATATTAGTTTACAAATATAGTTTACTAACAGTTTTGTGAGTGAACATTTTGAAAAAAAACTTTTTGCAGTTTTTCAAATTTTCGAAAATTTTCAAAATGAATCTTCAAGTGAAATTGAAAATTTTATGAACAAACGCTTATTTCGAAAAAAGTAATTTTTTTTAAATAATCTTCCGTCAAATTTTATGTCTAAACGGAGTCTTAATGATCTGGAAAGATTGGAATTTTTACCTGACTGCGCTATTTCTTTGTCTCTTTTGCATAGAAATACATACGTTATCGTGTTCAATTTCAACCTCAACAAATTAATAGAAAATTTGTCTGAGCAATGGTGTAGCTCTTTATTTGTTTGCTAAATTATTTGTCCAGGAAAGCAAGTTCATGTCTCTTATCACAGCTAGTAATCTAAGATCAGGATAATAAGTGTCACACTTCCTTTTTTTCGAGGGAATAGGGAGTTTTTCCAATTAAAGTGACATTAATCGGAATGAGATTATTTATTTAATCAGAGTCGGCACTTGAAATAAATTATGGTGTCCCAAGTTACCGGTTTATTTTAAATCCCAAATCGAGGAAATTGACTCTTATTTATAGTCTGCGAACACAGAAGACCGGGTAAGGAATTCTGTTAACCTGGGAGAAGGTGTTAGGCATACCCGATGTTTACCGTGAAAATGGTAATTACAATTATGTCTGCTTTTTGTGGTTATAAAAATATGTGATTTATTCTAATACTGGTTGTTTAGGCAATAGATGCTAAGTGAGAGTCATGAAAAATTAGATAAGAGCAAAGGGTACTGGAATTGCGCAAACCGAGTAGTTATGAGACGAGGTCTCGAGCCGGTCCAAATAAGGCTTCGAGGTCGAGCTCGAGAGCTTGACAGAGTCTCGAGCTGGTCGAAATAAGGCCTCGAGGTCGAGGTTGAGTGCTTAACAGAGGGTGCTCGATGGAGGATTAACAACTTAGTGGGCCTCGAAGATGGCCTCTTTGTGATCCACAATAAACAATAAGTGAAGAAACAAGAAATGAAACACAATAAATGGAAGAAATAAATCAATGGAGAAATTGTAGAGAATGTTTGAGTTAGAGAGTAGAGAATGTTGTTATTCTTGTATTGAATATCATATATGTTACAAAGTGACAAGTGTCCCCTATATATAAGAGGGGGAATACAAACATAGTACATGTGTAATTATTACAAAGAAATGCAGCTGGTACAACTATTTAATGTCTCGTTACGGACTTATACTATTCTTGGAGACTTGGTCAGCTTTAACCACGTGCCTTTTGGAAATTTCCCGCTTTTTCATGATGGTCATCGATCAACACTGCCCCGAGGTCGAGCGTGGAGAATCCTCGATATGCTTCCTCGAGGTTAAACCTCGGACTATGCTTCGAGCCCTCTGAAGACGGGCTATGGAATGCCATACTGGTCATAAAATCGGGCATTCTGATTTTAACCGTATACAGATAGTCCCCGCGTTTCTTATAATGAAGTGATAAGAAAAAGTCTTGAATTCTTGCCTCTTCTATATCCTCATTATGACGTCTGCCTCATCAAAACATTAAATGACATGACATAAAGACTGCGTAGAGGTCGTTGTCAGCACAATTCCCGAGAAGCCCATGAACCGCAATTGGTTCGACCTTTTCGCTTCTCAAATATGACAAAATGGCTTTTATAAATACTTCAATCGTTTGCCTTTCACAATTTTACAAAATCTTCAAGTCTTCAAAATTTAGCTAATTATTTTCTGCTTGCATCCTCTTCATGTGCTTGCTTCCTTATCTTCTTTCCTTGAAACTCAGCTAAAAATTATGGTAAAAACCTCCAAAACGGTACCTCAAGAAGAGGGAATCACTTCTTCATCACGCCTGTCTAAGGTCAAATAAAAAACTCCTCCTAGTATCGAGCAGTGCATTCCTAGTCCCTTTGACACTATCTCCGATTTTACCTTTGAGAAACCCCCTTCTACATCAGGCTGATGCGAGCCCATTTCTCGGTACATAAGTGTAGTGACCGATACAAAGAGGGTAAAGATAGATTGCCGTTTGGCGGAGGCGGCGCAAGAAGAAATCCCTACAGCTGAGGAAAGCATAGTCACACATAAAGCCAGCTTCCTCGGCGTATATATATACCCTTTTACTTTAGGTCCCGTAGATTCTTCTTCTCCACCGATAGACCCGGTGATTCTCGACTACTGTCTTCAGTACCGAGTGACACTCGGTCAGATTTATCCCTCTTTCTGGAGGATTGTATATATGATTCGATATATCTCTAACATGGTCGAGGGAATGACTTTCACCCTCGATCACATAATCAGATTGTATAGCCCTCGTCTCTTCCGAGGGGGTTTAATCAAGCTACACCGTCGATCTGCCAAGGCATTCTTTTCCTGCATTGACGAGGACAAAGACCAGGGATGGATGAGCCGGTTTGTTATAGTCAGAACCTCGATCACCTGATCAGATTGGGTCACGTTTTAACTTATACCCGTTTTGCAAAAATAATTGCAAGCGTACCCACATTTTTGCGTAACTTCAGGCATACGAGCCTGAAATAGCAAAGGTAATCACGCTAACTTCAGCATTCTAGTAGACGAGCCTGAAGTAGCAAATTGCTGAACCAAATGTTGGCTGAAGTTTTTGTTTGTAATTGCTGAACTTAAACATTCTAGTAGCTGAAGTTTTATTCTCTATTTGCTGAAGGTTTTGTTTGTAATTACTGAACTTAAGCATTCTAGCAGCTAAAGTTTTGTTCTCTATTTGCTGAAGTTTTTTTTTTTTTGTAATTGCTGAACTTAAGCATTCTAGTAGCTGAAGTTTTGTTCTCTATCTGTTGAAGTTTTTGTTTGTAATTGCTGAACTTAAGTATTCTAGTAGCTGACGTTTTGTTCTCTATTTGCTGAAGTTTTTTGTTTGTAACTGTTGAACTTAAGCATTCTAGTAGCTGAAGTTTTGTTCTCTATTTGCTGAACTTCAGCATGTTTTAGCTGAAGTTTTGTTCTATATTTGCTGAACTTCAACATGTTTTTAGCTGAAGCTTTGTTATGTTTGTGATGATTCAGGGCTGAAGTTTGTTTTGTATTTGCTGAACTTTAGCGTTATACAAGATGAAATTTTTGTTTATATTTGCTGAACTTCAGCATTCTTAGAGATTAAATACAAGAACAATGTAAGACCAAATAGACTAACAAGATATGGATTCTGGAAAGCAACTGGGATTGACAAGCCTGTTTATTCTACTACCAAATTACAAAATCACGATTGCATCCTTGGCCTCAAAAAATGTTTAGTATCTTATCGAGGAAGTGATGGGAAAGGCACAAAAACTGATTGGATGATGCATGAGTTTCGCCTCCCACCAACTTGGGAGACTACTATCAAGAAAGGAGGAAGAAAGGAGCACACATGTAGCAGGAAGAAGGAGGCGCCTGAAGTTGTAAAAATTAGAGTATAAGTTAAATAATTTTAAAAATATGGGTATAGGTTAAATCGGGGCGACCAAATAGGGCGCCCCGTGCAATTTTTACCTTTTCTTCTCCTCAATTTTCAAAAATAACCATTTATTGAGCAACCTAATTCCAACTAATTTACAAAATTAACCTAATGACCTAATTAATTAACTAACCTAAGAATGCATTTTTTTGGTTTTTATATATTTAAATAATGCATTTATCAATATAAATAAATCCTAAAAATGCAATTTAAAATTAAAATGCTATGAAATTTAGATTTGAATATTTTTATGATTTTTATGATTTATGATATTCCTAAGATGCATAAACAATGCGACTAAATGGAAAGCAGATAAAGAAAATCTCCTAAAATTTATAAAAACAATAGAAATATTTTTCCATTATTTTTAGGATTAATTTCCTATGTGGGGCAAAGTTAGGTGCTCACAGCTGCCCCTCTTTGCTCGGAAACATGAAATGTTTTCGAGCAAAGATAAATTGAGAAATCATGAACAATTTTTGCCCGTTTGATACTCCATGAGAAGAATTTTGTAGAAGTTTGACCGAACCTTACTTCAGAGGATACCTACATAGTCTTGGCTATAAAAGAATCAGGGCTGTGTGGTTCTAGAAGTTTTGGGTAGCTGGGACCACCGAGAAGCTGTGATTTCACTACTGTTGCTACTGTTTACTGCTTGCTGAGCTCCTTATTTCACCAAAGTCAAAATGAAAAAGACTAACTAAGCCTATTAGCTACGAGTTACAAGATTCCTATGTATGAGGCTTTTGAAGCTTGATCTTGAGTCTTGAATGGTTCTTCATGCAGACTTTTGATTTGAACCTTGATGCTTGCTAGCTTGTCACGACCCAAAAATCACTAGTCGTGATGACATTTAACTCCATCCACTAGGTTAGGCAACTAATAGACAATACAATCCAAAAGAGATTATAGGAAAATACTAAAGAATTAGCTGAATATTTACAAATTGACCCAAGAACTGGTAGTACGACTCATGAGCTTCTAAGACATAGAATTTACAAAGCTGGTACAAATAATTACACGATCTGTTTGAAATTTACATAAATATATTACCAAATCTAAGCTACCAAGTACAAGTGGAAGATACATCCAAAATGCACGAGCATCTTTAGAGTAAGTGTCACGACCTAAAGTACAATAAAGGTCGTGATGGCGCCAAACACCATTGTCAGGCAAGTCAACACCAAGAAGTTAACTGAATCCTCATTTTTAGTATTTTTTGTAGTCATTTCATTCCTTACATTAAACAATAAATAATGAACTTTGCTGAGTAAATAATGATGTTTTTAACAAATTTAAATACGGAATAATCCCGTAGTCATCCCCGAACCCGGTATCACAAGTGCATGAGAAATTTCTAGGAATTTAAAATGTAATACAACAACTGTTCAGACTACAAATTGGACAGAAAAGAAAGTAAAATGCTCTAAAGGAAACTCTGTTGGCTGCGGACCGTCTCGAGAGATGTAGCTTACCTAAGTCTCTGTATCAACCATGCCGTTGTGCCCAACGAGGCCACTAGACATACATGTGCCCATGCAACAAAAATGCGCAGCAAGTGTAGTATGCGTACGAAAATAACGCGTACCTAGTAAGTATCCCGCCTAGCCTCGAAGAAGTAGTGCCGAGAGGTCGACTTCGACACTTACTAATGGTCCAATAATGTAATACCAATAATGTGAAAAATCATGAATTCTATAAGGCGATTGCAAACTCAATAATCATGAACCAGGTAAATATTTCTTTTGTTAATAGAAATTTTCAAACTTATTTCCATCTTTTTAACAATTTACATCCTCGGCCAATGAGGCCACACCAATAATCAATAATTCCAAAAAACAATCAAGCAAGTCATGCTCAAATCATGCCGAGGTCGTACGACCCGATCCAACATAATATTTAAATTGTGCACTGCTAGAGGGTCGAATAGCGCGAACCATAGATGCATCTATTACCCCTCTCGTGAATCATATATGCGATGCGGTCAAGAAAGTGATGTTTAGTCCCTTAGAAATTTATTTACCAAGTTCGACATGATTTAAGCCCTTTTAAGTTTATCAATAAAATTACAAGTACGACAAGTAAAGCATGCTTTTGGGTCCTAGACTACTCGGACTACATCATAATAGTAGCTACGCACGGACTCTCGTCACCTCGTTCGTACGTATCCTCCAAAAATAGGATCACATATTTACTTATTTCACCTATGGAGTTAATTCCCTCTTACAAGGTTAGAAAGGAGAATTACCTCGCTACGAAGTCCCATAACCTGCTCCCAAGCCCTTCAAATGACTCAAATCGATGCTCGACACTCCAAAACTAGTCAAATATTGAGAAATTCCATAAATATATACTCTAATACTCATTACAATCCTATATACAACAATTTTCAACTTTTCCTGAAAAGTCGATAAAATCACCCCCGGGCCCACGTGCCCCGATTTCGAAATTTTTCGAAAATTAACTTTACCCATAACTTTACGAAGTCAAATATATAATTTATTGTCAATTCCATGTCAAAAATCGTGGTCAAAATCCAATAATACCAATTTCTATGTTTCTCTTCGAAATCCCAAATTTCTACCAATTTTCAAGCTTGAATCCACAATAAGACTATGTATTTAACATACAAGAGGTGGGATTAACTTACCTCATGTTTGATGATAAAATCCCCTTATTCAAAGGCTCCAAAATTCCCTAACCAAAGTGAAAATGAGTCAAAAACTCATTTTTATAAAACACACTGCCCAGCCCGATCACTCGCACCTGCGGTCCAAGAGTCGCACCTGCGACTTCGCGGATGCGGGACACCCTTCCTCTATTGCGCCCTATTCCGCTTCTGTGAGAGTCTCTTCGGTTCCGCGCTTGCGCCGATGCAGCCAAAAGCTTCACACCTACGGGGTTTCACCTTGGCCGGCCTGCTCACTCCTGCGACTCCAATGTCGTATTTGTGCCCACTGCACCTGCGGCCAATACATCGCAGGTGCGGGTACACAAGATATCAGCTGCCTCCATTCTTTTCCAAATTCCAAATTCTTTTCGTTAACCATCCGGGACCCCGTCCAATTACACCAACCAGTTACAAAATACATTACAAACTTAGTCGAACCCTGAAGTCACATCAAACAACTCTAATATCACGAATCACACAACAATTCAAGATTAATGAACTTTAGAACTTCAAACTTCTATATTCAACGTTGAAACCTATCAAATCACGTCCGATTGACCTCAAATTTTGCACACAGGTCATATTAAACATTACAGACCTACTCTAACTTCCGGAATCGGAATCCGACCCTAATATCAAAAAGTCCACTTCCGGTCAAACTTCTCAAAAACTTTCAAATTTCTAACTTACGCCAAATGACCCCAAAATAACCTAAGGACCTCCAGATTCACTTCCGAACGCGCTCCCAGTACCAACATCACAATACAGAACTATTCCCAAACTCAGAATCCCAAACAGACATCGATAACATTGAAACGCATTTCAACCATTTATGAATTCCTTCCAAAATGGAAACTTCCATAATAGACGCTGAAATGCTCCCGAGACTTCCAAAACCCGATCCGAACATACGCTCTGTAACGATTCGACCGGTCATTTTACGTTATCTGACCCCGTTCCCCTATATGAAACTTCCCATAGTTTTTTTTATGATTTATGACTTGCGAGGACTGGTGGTCCGGGATTCGGAGGTGTTTAGAGTGATATAGGAACAATTGGTTCCTTAAGGTTGGCATTTAAGGCCAAGCTTGAATTCGGTCAACATTTTGGGTAAACGACCTCGGAATCGAGTTTCGTCGATTCCGATAGCTTTGTGTGATGATTTTGGACCTGGGCGTATTTTCTGAATGGATTTCTGATTAACCGGGAGCATTACGGCGCCCAATATTGAAATAAGAAGTCTCTTAAGTTCCTATTTTGGTTTGGGACGTGTTTTTGTGTAATCGAGGTCCGAACGGAATTCCGAGATCAGAAATAGTTCTGTTATTTTATTTATGACTTGCTTGCAAAATTTGGTGTCATTCCGAGTTGTATAGGTCGGTTCGGCGCATTGTTAGCGAAGTCTAGAAAACTTAAAGTTCCTAAATTTGGTTCTTGGGGTTTTGAGGTGTGATTTCAAGTTTTAGCGTTGTTTTGGGTGTTCCGAAGGATCGAGCGAGTCCGTATTATGATTTGGGACTTGTTGGTACATTTGGACGGGGGCTCGGGTTGGCCCAGATGCCTCCCGGACACCACACGAGGCCAAAAACTAGCTAAAATAGTTGTTGGTGCACCTGTTTTGGTGTGACCGCAGGTGCGGTTGACCAATCGCAGGTGCGGGACCACTCCTGCGGTCCCAGCCTTGCAGGTGCGACCCCCAGTGGTCTGGCCAATTCTCGCAAGTGCGGAAAAAGTTCCACATGAGTGGAGCCGCAGGTGCGGTTTACACTTCGCAGGTGCGGGCCCAGGCTCCCCAGTCCATTTCCGCAGGTGCGAGCCTTTGCTCGCAGGTGCAAGACTGCAGGTGCGAAAACACTGTTCAGATAGTGTGATTTTATGAAAGGGTTCTAATTTATTTTTCTCATCTTCTTCTTCTTCCTTGGGGCGATTTTCACCATTTTAGAGGGGAAAACGACTTGGTTATTAAAGGTAAGTAAATTCTACTCTAATATTAGCCTCATGCATGAATTCCTAGTTAAGTTTAATCACATAATTAGTGAAAAATCAAGAATTTTGTAGTAACCTAGGGCTTTCGATAATTTTAGAATTTACCCCTAAATTTTCTATGGAATCAAGTTAAAATCGTATATTAATGATCCTTAGGCCTTGGGTGAGGGTTTCCTTAGAGAATTATGGGAATCCGAGCATGCGGGCTCGGGGTCAAATTTTAGATTTTCTTCAAAAAATGGTGAATTTGGCTAAATAATAGGATAATTCCATGCTTTGAACATAAATTAATGTATTTGTATAACATTTGGCTAGTTTCGAATCCTCGGGCGTTGAGTTCGGAGTTTCGGGCGTGTTCTCGGTCCGGGGAGTAAATTCGACGCGAGGTGAGTCTCCTTTCTAACCTTGTGAAGGGGAATTGTCCCCCTAGGTTATTGAAATGCAATATGTGATAATTTGTGGGGGTTACGTACGTACAAAGTGAAGAGAGTCCGTACGTAGCGACTATTACTATTATGTCCGGGTAGTTAGGCCCACATCATGCCTTGTGTTTTGCTTGATATGAACTATATGCTTAAATGACTTAACGTTACATGTTGCTTATTTCCCCGAAGTTATGAAATTTGATAAAAACTTGTAGGAAGTTTATCACTGAAAAGTATTCTCTTTTAAATAGGAATAATGTGTGTGCATGTGGCCGCTTCACAAACTTACATTCCGTGAGCAGAGTGTGATTCCCCCCCCCCCCACTCTTTTGGGAACGGTCCGTACGCCACGGCGGATTGAGGGATGCACTTTTGGTACGGGTCGTTCGTTCCTCGGCAGTGCATAGAGAGGTTGAGAGACGCACTTTTAGTACGGGCTGTTCGATCCTTGGCAGTGCGTAGAGAGGTTGAGAGATGCACTTTTGGTACGGGCCGTTCAATCCTCGACAGTGCATAGATGTGAGTACTTTGTGGAGAGGTTCACTTTTGGTACGGGCCGTTCGATCCTCGGCAGTGCACGTGCATGTCTATCTTATGACTCAGGCCGGTTGTCCTCACCCTTCATGCGTATGATTTATTTGTTACTAAATTCACGGATATTGGTCTGACAGATATTTGGGGAAAAGGCAAAGTGGTAATTCTTTTGTTTATTCCCAGTATTCTTCCTGGATTTCAGTACCTTATGTATATATACTTGTTGCTTCACTGTCTTTACATGCCTACCGTTTCTATTATATTTTGCTAAACCATGCTGTTGGACCTTAGTGAGTGTCATGTCGACCTCTCGTCACTACCTCTTCGAGGTTATGTGGGATACTCACTGGGTACATATATTTTTATGTGCTCATGCTGCACTTCTGTACTTAATTGTACAGGTTCTAAGGCTGGTGTTTCTGGTTATCCGACCGGAGCTTGTCATATTCTGGACCTGACTCCACGGTGAGCTGCCTCCCTTGGCGTTTCTCGGCAGTGCTATGGAGTTGTCTTTTGTTTATTTCTGTCTATTTCTCTCAGACAGCAGTACAACTTGTATCATCTTTTGTATATTCTACTAGTTTGCCTGTTGACTTGTGACACTAGTTCCTGGCATGCACATAGTAGACTCTTTATTTTAGGACTGTATATATATATTGGATCACGATCGTTTTGGCTGTATTTACTTAAGTTGGTTAATGTTCCCGCTTTTATTTAAATGATCTAAGCTTAAAACTTTGGTAATATGTGGGGTTGGTATGTTAAATAAGGATAATCTCACTAGTAAACAACTGTTGGCTTGACTGACTTCGGTGTTGGGCGCCATCACAACCTGTGTTGGATTTTGGGTCGTGACACGCTCAAGTCTGAAATCATCATACGAACCTACTGGAACCATCAAATCCTGGGAAGGGCGCTACCCCCGCCATCCTAGGCCGCGGAAGAGGCTGGGGGAGGGCACCGGGGACGAGGGCGTCCCAGAGCTATTTCGGTCCCGCCACTAGAGGACCCTATTATAGAGGAGCAGGAAGTGGTGCCTCCAGCAGATCCTGCACCCGTAGACTTTATGATGGCGCCAGACTTCCAGGGAGTCATGGGCCGTATGATGAGATTTATGGACACTATGTCCCAGACTAGTTTATTTCCAGCAGATCCTGCCACTTCTCAGGCGGGAGGGGGAGCCCAAACCCCTACTGCCCAGGCCGCAGGGCAGGCAGCTGCAACATATCATACCTCGGGTACTCTACCATGGGTGGTACCCAGCCTGTAGTAGCAGCACCGGAGCCCAGACCAGCTGCGGATGGCAATCAGCAGAAGATGTTAGACAGATGGACTCGATTGCGCCCTTCAGTCTTCGGGGGTGAGCGAGGTGAGGATGCCCAGGACTTCATTGATAGGTGCAGGGATAAACTGCACAACATGGGGATCCTAGAGTCCCATGGAGTGGATTTCACCATATTCTAGTTAGAGGGCAGAGCTCGCAGGTGGTGGCAGTCTTATATTCTCAGCAGGCCAGCAGATTCTCCTACTGTCACTTGGGAGCAGTTCACATAGATGTTTTTGGACAAATATATTTCCCCCTATGAGAGGGAAGAGCTGCGGGTCAGTTTGAGCGGTTAGAGCAGGGGCAGATGTCCGTGACAGATTATGAGGCCAGATTTTCAGAGCTGCCACACCACGCTCTTATGATATTGCCCACCGATACAGAGAGAGTGCGGAGGTTTGTAGCAGGGTTGCATCCAGGTATTAGATCTACCATGGCTCGAGAGGTGGAGATGGGTACCCCTTATCATCTCGTAGTGGAGATTACTCGCAGGATCGAGGGTTATCGGACGAGGAGCAGGGAGCAAGGTCAGCAGGATAAGAGGGATAGATTCTCTTGAGATTTCAGAGGCACCCCACCTAGGGGCAGGGGTCAGTATAGAAGTGGTCAGCCCAGCAGGCCTTTATATTCGGCACCTCCACCACCTCCCCGAGGTGTCCTAGTTAGGCCCCAGTTCAGTTCCACGCCAGAGCGCTCCTACCGTCCTCCAGCCATTTAGAGTTCTCAGCGTGGTTATCCCAGTCATCCGAGATCCTCCGATCCTTATTTCAGGGCTATGACTGAGGTCTCTCATCATCCTCCGGCCCTTCAGGGGTCTTCTTCGGGGCAGCAGACTATGCCACCTGGGAGTTGTTATGAGTGTGGAGAGCCAGGTCATATGAGGAGGCAGTGTCCCAGGTATCGAGGCAAGTTCGTACAACAGAGCTATCAGTCGATGGGTCTGGCACCAACAGTCCGACCACCTAGAGGTGGAGGACAGGTCGGCAGGGGTCGTCCTAGAGGTGGAGGCCAGTCAGGGGGAGGTCAGGCAGCTCCTATTCACTCTCGTGGAGCCCAGTCTTACGGTACTCCAGCCAGATTCTATACTATTCCGGCCAGATCAGATGCAGTGGCCTCAGACGCCGTGATCACAGGTATTATCTCAGTATGTGGTAGAGAGGCTTCAGTATTGTTTGATCCAGGATCCACTTATTCATTTCTTTCAGCCCTATTTGCTCCTTTTCTGGATGTTTTTCGGGAGTCCTTTGGATCTCCTATATATGTGTCCACCCCTGTGGGCGATTCTGTGGTGGTAGACTGGGTGTATCGGTCTTGTGTGATCACGTTCTGTGGGTTCGAGACCAGAGCTGACCTTTTATTGCTCGACATGGTTTATTTTGAGGTTATTCTAGGCATGGATTGGCTATCTCCTTATCATGCCGTGCTTGATTGCCATTCCAAGATAGTTACTTTAGCCATGCCCGAGTCGCCTTGGCTGGAGTGGAGGGGTTCTTCAGTTAGTGCAGCCAGCCGGGTTATTTCATTCTTGAAGGCTCAACATATGGTCGAGAAGGGTTGTATAGCCTATTTTGCTTATGTGCGGGACACCACCGCCGAGTCTCCGACTATTGATTTGGTGCCAGTTGTTCGAGAGTTTGCTGATGTATTTTCTTCGGATCTTCCGGGCATGCCTCCGGACCGTGATATTGATTTCTGCATTGATTTAGCTCCAGACACCCAGCCTATATCTATTCCTCCGTACCATATGGCTCCGAAGGAGCAGCTTGAGGAGTTGTTAGCTAAGGGGTTCATCAGACCGAGAGTGTTGCCGTGGGGTACTCCAATTTTATTTGTGAAGAAGAAGGATGGGTCTATGCAGATGTGTGTTGATTACCGCCAGTTGAACAAGGTTACCATTAAGGACAAGTATCCCATGCCGCGCATCGATGATTTGTTTGACCAGTTGCAGGGTACTCTTGTGTTTTCTAAGATTGATTTGAGATCGGGGTATCATCAGTTGAGGATTCGGGCTTCAGATGTTCCGAAGATTGCTTTTCGTACGAGATATGGCCATTATGAGTTCCTGGTGATGTCCTTTGGCTTGACTAATTCCCCAGCAGCATTCATGGACTTGATGAATAGGGTGTTCAGGTCGTATATTGATTCCTTTGTCATTGTCTTCATTGATGACATTTTGATTTACTCACGTAGCCTAGGGGAGCACGAGTAGCATTTGAGAGTTGTGGTCCAGACTTTGCGAGAACATAAGCTATATGCTAAGTTCTCCAAGTGTGAGTTCTGGCTGGATTTCGTGGCATTTTTGGGGCACGTGGTGTCCGGAGTGGGTATCAAGGTTGATCCTCAGAATATCGAGGTAGTTCAGAGTTGGTCGCGTCCTACTTCAGCTACAGAGATCAGGAGCTTTTGGGCCTAGAAGGCTATTATCACCGATTTGTGGAAGGGTTCTCTTCAATTGCAGCTCCATTGACTAGATTGACTCTGAAGAATTCCCCGTTTCGATGGTCTGACGAGTGGGAGGCGAGCTTTCAGAAGCTCAAGACAACATTGACCTCAGCACCAGTTCTAGCATTGCCTTCCAGTTCTGGGATGTACACGGTATATTGCGACGCTTCACGCATTGGCTTGGGTGTGTATTGATGCAGAAGAGGAGAGTTATTTCTTATGCTTCACGCCAGTTGAAGGTTCATGAGAAGAATTACCCTGTGCACGATTTGGAGTTGGCGGCGATTGTTCACGCTCTTAAGATTTGGAGGCACTACTTGTACGTAGTGTCCTATGAGGTTTATACAGACCACCGTAGCTTGCAACACTTTTTCAAATAGAAGCATCTTAATTTGAGGCAGCGCAGATCGCTTGAGTTGTTGAAAGATTATGATATCACCATTCTTTATTACCTAGGCAAGGCAAATGTGGTAGCGGATGCTTTGAGCAGGAAGGC
Organism: Nicotiana knightiana; assembly: GCA_005239525.1. Classification (NCBI taxonomy): domain Eukaryota; kingdom Viridiplantae; phylum Streptophyta; class Magnoliopsida; order Solanales; family Solanaceae; genus Nicotiana; species Nicotiana knightiana. The sequence goes on from ML393204.1 coordinate 48,799, forward strand.
GAAAAGTATGGGTAGCTTGGATTATATTGCAGCAGAGGAGAGACCTCTAGCCTTGGACATTCAGTCCTTGGCCAATTGCCTAGTGAGGTTATACCTTTCAGAGCCTCGTCGAGTTTTAGCACATGTGTGTGCTCAGTCTTCGTTATTGGGGGAGATTAAGGCCCGTTAGTTCTATGATCCATGCTTAGCGGAGATTTGGGAGCAGTGGTTCAGGGTAGGGCCAGGGAAGCTACTATTGGCGAGGATGGTGTTCTGATACTTCAGGGCCGCCGCTTATGTGTTCCTAATTTTGATGGCCTTAGGGAGAGGATTCTAGAGGAGGCAAATAGTTCTCGGTATTCTATTCATCCTGGTGCTACGAAGATGTGTCATGACTTGAAGCAGCATTTCTGGTGGAGGCGGATGAAGAAGGACATTCTGGAGTATGTGACTAGGTCTCCTAATTGCCAGCAGGTGAAGTATGAGCACCAGAGGCCAGGACGCCTCCTTCAGCAGATGCCCATTCCTGAGTGGAAATGGGAGCGCACCGCTATAGACTTCGTGGTTGGGTTGCCTCGGACTTTTCGGAAGGTGGACCCGATATGGGTCATTGTGGATAGACTGACCAAATCGGCGCATTTCATTCCAGTAGCTACTACATATACTTCTAAGAGGTTGGCCCAGATCTACATTCGGGAGATAGTCCGGTTGCATGGTGTGCCGGTGTCCATTATATCAGATCGAGGTCCTCAGTTCACCTCGCACTTCTGGAGAGCATTGCATAGCGAGATGGGCACCCAGATAGAACTCAGCACATCATTTCACCCTCAGACTGATGGTCAGTCGGAGCGTATAGTTCAGATGTTGGAGGACATGCTCAGGGCATGTGTGATTGACTTTGGAGGTCAGTGGGACCAGTTCTTGCCTTTGGCCGAGTTTGCTTACAATAATAGCTATCAGTCTAGCATTGAGATGGCACCATTTGAGGCTTTGTATGGTTGGCAATATCGTTCTCCTATCGGGTGGTTTGAGCCTGGCAAGGGTTAGTTATATGGCACCGACCTGGTGAAGGATGCCTTGGAGAAGGTGAAGTTGATCCAGGAGAGGCTTCGTACAGCACAGTCCAGACAGAAGTGTTACGCGGATCAGAGGGCGCGTGATGTGTCATTTATGGAAGGAGAAAGAGTCCTATTGAAATTCTTGCCTATGAAGGGTATTATGAGGTTTGGGAAGAAAGTCAAGCTGAGCCCGAGGTCTATAGGTCCCTTCCAGGTGTTGAGACGAGTTGGGGAGGCTGCTTATGAGCTGGCCTTGCCTCCCAGTTTATTAGGAGTTCATCCAATTTTTCATGTATCCATGCTCCGGAGGTACCACACCGACTTCTCTCATGTGGTTGATTTCAGCACTATTCAGTTGGATAAGAGGTTGGGCTACGAGGAGGAGCCAGTTGCTATTATTGATAGACAGGACCAACGACTGAGGTCCAAGAGAGTTTCTGCCGTAAAATTCCAGTGGAAGGGCCATCCAGTTGAGGAGGCAACCCGGGAGTCCGAGAGGACATGCGGAGCAGATATCCACACATATTCAGCATTTCAGGTATGATTTTAGACCCATTCGAGGACGAACATTTGTTTAAGAGGTGGAGACTGTAACGACCCGATCGGTCGTTTTGCGTTATCGGACCCTGTGTCCCTAAATGAAACTTCCCATAGTGGTTTTTTATGATTTATGACTTGCGGGGACTGGTGGTCCGGGATTCGGAGGTCTTTAGAGTGCTATAGGAACAATTGGTTCCTTAAGGTTGGCCTTTAAGGCCAAGTTTGACTTCGGTCAACATTTTGGGTAAACGACCTCGAAATTGAGTTTAATCGGTTCTGGTAGCTTTGTGTGATGTTTTTGGACCTGGGCGTATGTTCGGAATGGGTTTCTGATGACGCGGGAGCATTTCAGCGCCTAATATTGAAATAAGAAGTTCCTTAAGTTCCTATTTTGGTTTGGGATGTGTTTTTGTGTTATCGAGGTCCGAAAGGAATTCCGAGACTAGGAATAGTTCTGTTATGTTATTTATGACTTTTCGGCAAAATTTGGTGTCATTCCGAGTTGTATAGGTCGGTTCGGTGCATTGTTAGCGAACTCTAAAAAACTTAAAGTTCCTAAGTTTGGTTCTTGGGGTTTTGAGGGGTGATTTTGAGTTTTAGCATTGTTTTGGGTGTTTCGAAGGCTCGAGCGAGTTATGATTTAGGACTTCTTGGTATATTTGGATGGGGGCTCGGGTGGGCCCGCGTGCCTCCCGGACACCACACGGAGCCAAAAACTAGCTGAAATAGCTGCTGGTGAACCTGTTCTGGTGTGACCGCAGGTGCGGTTGACCAGTCGCAGGTGCGGGACCGCTCCTGCGGTCCCAGCCTCGCAGGTGCGACCCCTAGTGGTCTGGCCAATTCTCGCAGGTGCAGACAAAGTTTCGCAGGAGCGGAGCCGCAAGTGCGATCTCCACTCCGCAGGTGCGGGCCCAGGCTCCCCAGTCCATTTCCGCAGGTGCGAGCCTTTGCTCGCAGGTGCAAGACCAGCTACGAAAACACTGTTCAGATAGTGTGTTTTTATAAAAGGGTTCTAATTCATTTTTCTCATCTTCTTCTTCTTCCTTGGGGCGATTTCCACCATTTTAGAGGGGCAAACGACTTGGTTATTAAAGGTAAGTAAATTCTACTCTAATATTAGCCTCATGCATGAATTCATAGTTAAGTTTAATCACATAATTAGTGAAAAATCAAGAATTTGGTAGTAACCTAGGGCTTTCGATAATTTGAGAATTTACCCGTAAATTTTCTATGGAATCAAGTCAAAATCGTATATTAATGATCCTTAGGCCTTGGGTGAGGGTTTCCTTAGAGAATTATGGGAATCCGAGCATGCGGGCCCGGGGTCAAATTTTAGATTTTCTTCAAAAAATGGTGAATTTGGCTAAATAATAGGAGAATTCCATGATTTGAACATAAATTAATGTATTTGTATAACATTTGGCTAGTTTCGAGTCCTCGGGTGTTGAGTTCGGAGTTTCGAGTGCGTTCTTGGTCTGGGGAGTAAATTCGACGCGAGGTGAGTCTCCTCTCTAACCTTGTGAGGGGGAATTGTCCCCCTAGGTGATTGAAATGCTATATGTGATAATTTGTGGGGGCTACGTACGTACAAAGTGACGAGAGTCCGTACGTAGCGACTATTACTATTATGTCCGGGTAGTTAGGCCCACATCATGCCTTGTGTTTTGCTTGATATGAACTATATGCTTAAATGACTTAACGTTACATGTTGCCTATTTCCCCGAAGTTATGAAATTTGATAAAAACTCGTAAGAAGTTGCACACTGAAAAGTATTCTCTTTTAAAAAGGAATAATGTGTGTGCATGTGGCCGCATTGAAAATTTACATTCCGCGAGCAGAGTATGATTCCCCCGCCCCCATTCTTATGGGAACGAGTCGTACGGCACGGCGGATTGAGAGATGCACTTCTGGTATGGGCCGTTCGATCCTTGGCAGTGCATAGAGAGGTTGAGAGACGCACTTTTGGTACGGGCCGTTCGATCCTCGGCAGTGCGTAGAGAGGTTGAGAGATGCCATTTTGGTACAGGCCGATCGATCCTCGGCAGTTATAGATGTGAGAGGTGCACTTTTGGTACGGGCCGTTCGATCCTCGGTAGTGCACGAGCATGACTATCTTATGACTCCGGCCGGTTGTCCTCACCCTGCATGTGTATGATTTATTTGTTACTAAATTTGTGGATATTGATCTGACAGATATTTGGGGGAAAGGCGAAGTGGTAATTGTTTTGTTTATTCCCAGTATTCTTCCTGGATTTCAGTACCTTACGTATATATACTTGTTGCTTCACTGTCTTTACATGCCTACCGTTTCTATTATATTTTGTTAAAGTATACTGTTGGACCTTAGTGAGTATCATGTTGACCTCTCGTCACTACCTCTTCGAGGTTAGGCGGGATACTCACTCGGTAGATATATTTTTATGTACTCATGCTGCACTTCTGTACTTAATTGTACAGGTTCTGAGGCTGGTGTTTCTGGTTATCCGACCGGAGCTTGACATATTCTGGACCTGATTCCACGGTGAGGTGCCTCCCTTGGCGTTTCTCAACAGTGCTATGGAGTTGTCTTTTGTTTATTTCAGTATATTTCTCTCAGACAACAGTACATCTCGTATCATCTTTTGTATATTCTACTAGTTCGCCTGTTGACTTGTGACACTAATTCCTGGCACGCACATAGTAGACTCTTTATTTTGGGACTGTATATATGTATTGGATCAAGATCGTTTTGGCTGTATTTACTTAAGTTGGTTAATTTTCCCGCTTTTATTTAAATGATCTAAGCTTAAAACTTTGGTAATATGTGGGGTTGGTATGTTAAATAAGGATAATCTCACTAGTAAACAATTGTTGGCTTGCCTGACTCTGGTATTGGGCGCCATCACGACCTGTGTTGGATTTTGAGTCGTGAAACGCTCAAGTCCGAAATCATCATACGAACCTACTGGAACCATCAAATCCCGGTTCTGAGGTCGTTTAGTCACAAATCCAACCTTAGTCAATTCTTCCAACTTAAAGCTTCCGGAATAAAAATTCCATTTCCAAATTAACTCTGAACTTCCGAAATTCTAGTTCCGACCACACGTACAAATCATAATACCTGAAATGAAGCTGTTTAAGGCCTCAAACTTCCAAACGACGCGATAGAGCTCAAAACGACCGGTCGGGTCGTTACATTCTCTCCCACTTAAACATACGTACGTCCTCGAACGTGCTAAGAATTGTGCTAGAGTTGTCTGAAATCACTGTTAACACCTCGTTCACCTACCCGTGCTACCACAACTGAGTTGAGCACATTTGCTCGAACAAATCTGAAGATTCTCCCTTATTAATTAGCCATATAAGCCTTAGAGCCAAATTCCAACACTCGGAATTCTCTACCAGGCCTGTTTCCAACATATGAACACTGTATTAATCATCCAACGATGTACCAAAACATGATTCATTCCTTTGCTGAATGAACACCATACACCGCATAATTCACCTAACCATAATAACACTCTGTAATAAAAATAGCCGACATTCCCTGAATCTGATGCTCACAATGCGCCTCATGACATATATAAGTCTTGTTTCAACTCTGGCAATACCGCCACGACATGAGAGATGTGTAGAAATTCATAACCAACTACCAAGTCAACAAAACATTGAATCCCTACTCTTGACTAGAATCATCACTCCATTATGAACCAAATAATGGTATTTGCTCTTTAATATACTTCATATAATCAGATAGCACTAATCCCAGAACCAATAATCTTGTCTCACCCTGTACGAGCTACTCATGGCATAAGCCACCTTAGACATGACCAACGATCTCACATAATGCCACAATGTGCCAACAAGCCACAAACTCAAACGTGATACATAAGGAAAATGAACTCTGGAAGGAACTACTTAACTCACGCTACTAATTAGACAACCAAAAATGTGCTATATACCTTCCTCATAAAATGGGAAACAAAGACACACAAAAATAAATGTAGGGCACTATACCCGACATCACACTGTTGCGACGTGCAACCCGATCCAAACAACATACCCGTGGTGGCGTGCCACCCGATCCACACATCAAATTCACAAAAGGAGATACTTACTGAGCTAAATTGCTCATTTCTACAAAATACCGAATATCGGTCACAATACCATCCTGGGGAGACAGATAGATCCATACGCTACAAAACGCAAGTTAAATAGAGGTGCGATATATGATCTGAATATCAAGATCCATCCTGATCACATAACGCCATCGCAACGTGGAACCTTAAAACATAATAAATTTCTCAAGCCGTTTCACAACTCACACGACACAACATAATATTACATGAAATAGCCGTCGATGAAACAACATCCCACGTCTGAATAACCCCCCCCCCATGAGGAGTGCTATGCTGAAATGAACATATCTGGCCTGATATAGAGCCAACATACATATTTAAATCCACCCATAGCCCTCAAGCCGATTCTGATCGCACCGCATTAGGCTAATAACCTTTGAAGGGTTCATTATAACCCCTTTATCCCATAACACACAAGACCAACCATCATAAACAGAACAAACTCCCATAGTCCACAACCAAATGAACCGTGCGCCCTCCAAGCATAAATTCTCAAACTAGCACTATTACCACAATCTTCATACTTGGTTTAAATCGTCAATTAATCGACTGACTACAATGTCACACTTGTACAATCTTCCCATGAGATACGCTTCCACGACCTTCCACACAAGGTAACAAGTCTGCACATCCATACCACTGGCCGCACTAATGCTGTAAAGCAAATCAAGAATTCAACCTATATGCCCATTTTGTTAATTTTTGTACGAATCCGAAGTCATTTTCTCTCATTCCTCCAAATGCTACAATGCAAGACGAATATATCCTAGAACATTCTGGGCCTCTTATCATAATCCGCTGCACAAAAGCTCGATTCTTGACCATATCGCGGGCTTGAAACTCTTAGGCATTGCATTTTAACCTTTGAATTAACTAGGACCATTGTTGAGAGTGACCCACTCTGGCTTGGTCCCGAACATAATCAACTCTAAGGCTCCGCTGGCCCATGAATACCCATCTCAATTAAGCGCCCGGCTGAATCAATTCACTTGTAAATCACCTATATACGAAGCATAAATCCTGAAGCTTCTCAAAGCCCAAACATGAGTCAATGAGGCCAACTACAACACACCTTTATAAATTCCTTTGCTCAAATTACCACTTATGTTTTTTTCCCTTAGCTGTATTAACTCACCAATACGCCGATAACCAGAAACCTCACAAGTAGATAACCATGCAACCCAATCGTAGGCGGTGTGACTCTCCCAAAGCATGAAACGGATACACAAAGCAAAAAATGAGTGTTAACAGAGATCAAAATCTGGCATCTTCAAATACCTAGACCAATCCTTTCATTAGAATGAATCCAATAAGCCGAAACCATCAATTCTTAACTTTCCTAGCATGATAAATGTACTCAGATATCAAGTCAATTGCACGGCAACATCCTTCATGCTTTTATCTCATCCTCGCCCAATTTACTATAATAGAACCAACTAGATGACAGAAATACCGATAATAGGAATTACAAAGTAGGAAATACACAAGTAGCTATAATGAACGAGGATATGCATGTGGGCAATAGTAAAATACTAGGCGGAAAGCATGTGAGTGATGACAGCAATTGGAAACAAGGAACATCAACTTCAACTAACTAGCATGATGGAGGCCTAAGTACAGATTTAACAAATAAAGTGCATGATCTTTACCAGTTAACAAGTAGAGGTATGACTGGCTTGCATGGTTGAACTCTTGTACCAAGTGCAACATAATAGACACGACATGAGTGTAATTATAAAAGCAGGGAAATAGGCATGATATTTGCAAGTTAAACAAGCAGAAGATATGAGCAACAAAACAACAATTGATATAGAGATAAATGACAGAAAATAGCAACAAGTCACATCAGATCTGAGATTGCGACAGTAACAGCTCAAGGTAAAGACATAAATATATACATGGAAAAACATATATCACAACATAATGCATGTCGCTCATCCTCGCCTGCATGGAAACACCCATCATGCCATGACCTCACGATGATATAAAAGCATAACAGTATAGATAAAATGGCACGACATCACCCTTTGTTCTTTACACTCTCATAACATGGCACGACATCACCCTTCGTGCTTTACACTCACATAACGTGGCACGACATCACCCTTTGTGATGTTACTCTCAATAATATGGCAAAACATCACCCTTAGTGCTTTACACTCTACCTCACATCATAATGTACAAACATTAGCATGACATCACCCTTCGTGCTTACACTCTTCCTAAGCAAGCATATGTATATCAATGACAAACAAGGCAGGAAGCATAAATAACATCAATGGGAGTATTTTTAACGAATATTCCAAACAAATCCATCATAACTTTCCAAGCCAACAATGGTTAAATAAACCCTCGGGAACTATATTATTCAAATACTTCCACAAATCTCACAAATAATCCACAACACAAGTATAGAATCTAGTATAACAAGAAGATCGGTTGTAGCAATGTATTAATGATTACGCATGGGGATGGCCGAATTAGACACATCAATGTATTCTCAGAATCCCATCAAATTTGATCAAGTCATAATAGGGATGACCGAATTAGACACATCAAGTGAGGCATGAATTAAGAAGGTCACGTAGATCTACAAGACATAATTATTACATAATATATTCCCGAGCATGATTAACCCCGGCACATACATATACGCTCATAATCTCATATATGTATCACCCCTGCATGTAGCAAACAATGTCAAATATGAGGAAAAATTCACTCAACAAAGTTAGGAAAAACACTTACCTCGAACAAGCAAATTACAATAGCGAGCAAGCCAAGCGATGCTCCAAAAATGCCATCACGCGGGTAGTGACTTCCGAACGGCTCAAAACTTGCTAAAAGCATCTCAAATACATCAAATAAAGCCCAAGGAAAGAATTCCAAATGATAAAGATCGAATCATCAATAAAATCCCAATCTGGACAAAAATCACCCTCGGACCCACGCCTCGGACCCGGCAAAACTCAAAAAATCCGACAACCCATTCAATTACGAGTCCAACTATACTAGTTTCACTAAATTCTGACCTCAAGTTGATGTTCAAAACTCAAAAATTTATATTAAGAAACTTTAGGCCAAAACCCCCAATTTCCTCTTAGCTCAACCGATAAATACAACAGTTAACAACAAGAATTCTACAGTTTAGACTGATAAAGATCAAGGAAAAGCATGAAATCAACTAGGCATGCTGCACATAGTTCAAATAAGTTGTTAAAGCATGTACACATGCGTTATTAGACTAAACAAGATAACTACACACGTTGGTATAACTCAATTAAGATGAAAACAAGTTACTACTTCAATAAAAATCGGATCTTACAACAATTAGCCCGTGTACACACTCGGCACTTCACGTACATGGCCATCACAAATCACAACAGTACAAAATCCTAAGGGGATTTCCTCACACAAGGTTAGGCAAGCCACTTACCTCGAACAAAACTCAAATCAATCCGTAGGAATGCCTTTTCCTCGGTTATCCGACTTCGAATGGCCAAAATATAGAAAAACACAATTACATATCATGAATATTAACAATAATAGAATAAGGTAATTAATGAAATCAAGATTTTAACAAGAAATTCGTAAATCGCCCTAAAATATCTCCTCAGGCCCACGTCTCGGAATAGGGTAGAAGTCAGAAAAAATGAACACCCATTCACTCACGAGAACACTCGTACCAAAATTATCCAAATCCAATATCAAAATCCCAATCAGAACTCAAAAACTTAGTTGAAGAACTTCTCCTATTTCCCCCCAAATTCCTTAATTAGATGATGAAATCAACTACAGATTATTTGAATATAACCATAAACGAATTAAGAATCATTAACCCAATGCTCTCTCTGAAAAATCCTTGAATTATTGCCTCAATCCGAGTTCTCAAAGTCCCAAAATTGAAAATGGGATAAAACCCTCAAACTTTCCCCTTTTATGCCTAGCGATTTCGCATCTGCGGGCCTCCAATCTCACCTGCGACGCCACACCTGCGGAATTCCATCTGGTGCGGACTTGACTTAAGAGGGCTGGGTCCGCTTCTGCGCTAAAAGGGTCGCACCTGCGAGTGTGCGCCTACAGAATATGGTTCGCTTCTGTGGTCTTCCTCCGCGCCTGCGGTTCCTAAGCGCATCTGCGGGCATCCCAAACCGCTTCTGTGCTTGACCACATGCACGTGCTATCCCGCACCTGCGGCCTCCCCACCGCAAGTGCAAAGCACCAGAAGCCTGAAACATCAGCAATATGCACAAGTCCAATTTCATTAAGCATCTGAAACTCACCTGAGGCCCCCGGGACCTTAAAAAATCTTAACAACCCAGTCCTAAAATACCATTCGAACTTAGTCGAGCCCTCAAATCACATAAAACAATGCTAAAAACACGAATCACCCTCCAATTAACACTTAATGAACTTTGAAACTTCAAACTCCCATACCCGATGCCGAAACCTATCAAACAACGTCCGATTGAACTCAAGTTTTGCACACAAGTCATATTCGACATTAAGTATCTACTTCAACTTTCAGAAGCGGAATCAGATCCCGATATCAAAAAGTCCATTACTGGTCAAACCTCCCAAAAATTCAACTTTCGCCATTTCAAGCCTAATTTAGCTACAGACCTCCAGAACACAATCCGAACACGCTCTTATGTTCATAATCACCCAACATAGCTAATGGAACCGACGAAACTCCATTCCGGAGTTGTCTTCACATAGTGTCAACTACGGTCAAAATCCTAGCACTTAAGCTTCCGTTTTAGGGACTATGTGTCCCAAAACACTCCGAAACCACTAACAAAATATCCCGACAAGTAACATAAGTAGAAAAAGATACGGGGAAGCACTGGACAGGGGATCGAGGCTATCACTCTGAATGAGATCGGTCGGGTCGTTACATCCTCCCATTCTTAAAATAATAATTCATCCTCGAAAGAGTATAGAGACATACTTGAAGTGGTGAAAAGATGAGGATAACAGCTGCGCATATCATGCTCGGTCTCCCAAGTCGCCTCCTCGACCGGCTGACCCCTCCAATGATCCTTCACGAAAGCAATGTTCTTTGACCTCAGCTTTCGAACCTGCCTGTCCAAAATAGGCACCGACTCCTTGACATAAGATAAATCCATGTCCAACTGGACTGAGCTGAATTTTGACACATGAGATAGATCACCGTGATACTTCTGGAGCATAGAAACATGGAATACTGGATGAACTCCCGCTAGACTAGGAGGCAAGGAAAGCTCATAAGACACATCCCTAATACGCTGTAACACCTAAAATAGGTCGATAAGCCTTGGGCTCAACTTTCCCTTCTTTCCGAACCTCATAACACCTTCATGGGTGACACCACAAGCAAGACCTGCTCTCCAACCATGAATGCAACATATGAACCTTCCGATCCGCATTACTCTTATGTCTGAACTGGGCTGTGTGAAGTCGATCCTGAATTACCTTAACCTTCGCCAAAGCACCCTAAACCAAGTCTGTACCGTAAAACCTACCCTCGCCCGGCTCGAACCAAAAAAATGGAGGCCGGTCATTACACAATGAAAATAGCATCAATTTAAGATCAATAGTGGAAGGATCACAAATTTATATCCGACAGTGAAAACAATGGAAGAACAACGGCAACAAGAAGTAAATAGGTACTAAAGCAACATATATAGAATACATATGAAATGTGAATGAACTCGAGTAAGGAAAACTGATGACAACTCAATTAATAAAATCGTTCCTAATGCACGAATTACAACAAGAATCACCTCGATGTACCACTCCTCGTAATCACAAATCATGAGTCATAATTCCCAAATCTTACACGTATGGCACCTCGTCCCCAATTTGACAATCACCTTCGCATGACAAAGTCCTCGTGCTACCATGTACATTGTATCTTTGTCAAATATCAATTGAAGTGATCGAGAAATGTATATGTAATACCAGAAAAACTGTATAATAATAACCTGAAATAAAGTAAGGTGTCAAATAAGATATAATAAGTTTATTTTAGAGATCAAATAAAGTGTAGTAAGAACAAGTTATACAAGATGGAGTATCAGACAATGTTTAGTTTGGAAATCCAATAAAATAAGTATATGATTTGTTAAAAGTAAAATATGATGAGAATTTTCAGATAAGGTAAACATCAAATAGGGTGATGAATATTATTTGAAAACCAATTTAAAGTAGATATGAGATAACCATTTAAAATTGTAAATCATCGAGTGTGATAACGAGTTTTATTTAAAAGTCACATGAGTAAAACACCTTACAAATTCTTTATTTAGAACAGCTAAATTACCAACAACTCAATCGCATATGAGATAATGACCCCATGCGCGTAAATTCACCTTGAGAATCAATTTACCAACGAAGACACAACTTAGCATGTTGAAGTAACACAACAAATCACGTAGAATACATGATTCACACCAGAAGTCAATATCGCTCTATTACTGGAAGACTGGCAGTCAACCAAACATGATCAATTACAAGTGAAATGACTTATTAAACAAAAATAATCATTTATCCGATAAATCATTCCAACATTAAATGTACCATGAGAATCATAATCGGGAATAACTTACAATTGCAATAATTCACAATTTATCAATCTGTTGCAGCGTGCAACCGATCCCACCTATATCACATATCATCCGTCCATATCATATCTTTCAATATCATCTCAATACCGTTGCGGCGTGCAACCTGATCCCAAATATGCATATAAAAAAAAATTACAACCAACTACGACATATCACAAATCAAATAGAAAAAATGACAATTCATAAACAAAGACATGATTATCGAGAATTAATTAACAATTAAGGCATGTAACAGATAAGACATGAACTCAACAAGTAATTGCAACTAAGAGTTAATTCATATAAGAGTGAACTTGACAATAAAAGATAGAACATGTACTAACAACTTCAAGTAAAGCATGCAAGAGCAAGCCTAACAACAAAAGATATAACACGAAATGATAACTTAATTAAATGCATAAAAGAATCCTAATAGTCTAAATGTGATTACCCGATAGGTAATCTTATGTTTAAGAACCAAATTCTGTATTTTGAAGCCTTTGGAACCTCATTTAGCATTCCTCGATTTATGTGCACAGTCCGGTATTGGCCCAGAAGGCTTATGTGTTAGATATGATAAAAATAAGAAATTTTTCCTAAAAACTTCATTTGAGTTTACTTCGGTCAACATTTTTCGTAAACGGATCTGGATCCATATTTTTATGATCCCGGTGGGTCCGTATCGAAATATGGGAGCTGGGCGTATGCCCGGAATTGAAATCGGAGGTCCCTAGCCCGAGTTAAGAATTTTTTTGAAAATTAAAAGTTGAAAATTTAATGGTTTTTAAGAAATTTTTGATGCTTGGCTTTATTGATACCGTATTTTGGTTCTGGAGCCCGGTACAGATCCAATATAATATTTTTGACTTATCTGTGAAATTTGGTGGGAAACAGAGTCGGGTTGACGTTATTTGGACGTCCTGTGGTAAAAATAGATATTTCAAAGCTTTCTTGAAAATTTCATTTGATTTGGTAATCAATTCGTAGTTCTAGGTATTATTTTATTGATTTGATCGTGCGAGCAAGTTCGTATGAAGTTTTTAAACTGGTGTGCACTTTTGGTTTGGAGTCCCGAGGGGCTTGGGTGTATTTTTGGATTATTGGTTGAGAGACTAGTAAAGTTAAAAAATTTGGGAGTTTAACAATGGTCAATATCGGGTTAAGGCGACCTCTTTTCAGTGTTTTGAGTGCACGAGCAGATATAAAGAGTGTTTTAAGATTGAAATTCATAAATGGTTTATGTCCGGGAGGTTCTGGATGAGTTTCAGATCATTTCAGAGAAGTTTGGGGTTTGATGCTTTCTGGTGAGACATTGTTCATTCACAATCGCAAACCATTTATTGTAATTGCGAAAACACTATTCATTCGCAACTGCGAAAACACTGTTCATCCGAAATTGCAAACCATTTATGGCAATTGCGAAAATAGTGTTCATTCGCAGATGCGAAGTTTTGTTTGCAAATGCGATACCTGCAGCTGAACAAAAAATTACTTAGACGGGATTTTTGATTCATTTCCCAAATTTTGAAAACCTAAACAACAAGAGGCGATTTTCCAAAGAACGTTTCTTCCCCAAATTATTGGTAAGTGATCTTAAACTAATTTCTTTCAATATTTCACTACCTTTTCATAAGATTCAACCAAAAATCTAAGGTTTTCATGGTGAAGTTGGGGTAGAAACTAGGGACTTGAGAAATTGTGGATTTAGAACTCAAATTGAGTTCGGATTCCAAAACAAATTATATAACCAGGCTCGCGGGTGAATGGGTAATCGTGTTTTGGTCCAAATTTCGGGTTTGGACCAAGAGGGCCTGGGTGTTGACTTTTTAAAAAATTGCCTAAATTGAATTTTTTACAATCGTAGGTAGTTCCTAAGGCATTATTTGAATTTTTTGGTTGGTAATTTGCTAGATTCTATTGGTTCGGAGGCTTATTTGAAGATAAAAGTTGTGATTGAGCTTTGAGTTGGCCGTTGGAGCGAGGTAAGTGTCGTGGTTAACCTTGTCTTTAGGGATTATGACCTAATTGTCTATTTTATATGTGTTCAGATGTTGGGTACAACGTATTGGTGAGGTGACGAGTACCTACGCGTTATTGTAGGGTTATAGCATGCATGTGGGTCTTATTCTTGTAATTGTTGCTTTTTTGATCATATTATTCATGCTTAGAATAGTTAATTTCAATGTTGATTATCATTAACATGTTTACGGACTTTTGTATTGATTGATGTTTAATAATGTTGAGGTTGGTATTGTGGAACCTAATGTCGAAGTAAGATTTGATCTTGTTGTTTCTATCTCCCTACTGTCACTGTTTATTGTTTTGGTGAGTGAGAGTGTTAATGCGCAAAGGGTGATGCCGTTCCAATTCTATTGACTTTATGTCAGGTTTAATGTGTTAATGTATGAAGGGTTATGCCGTGCCATATTGTGAGTGTAATGCACGGAGGGTGATGTCGTGCCTTGTTATAAGAGTTAATACACGAAGGGTGATGCCATGCTGTTTCTATTATATAATGGTGAGGATGAGAGTAAAAGCACGAAGAATGATGTCGTGCACTTTTCCTTTATTGTGTTCATGGATTCTTGTTGGTTCATGGTATATTTACAGTTCAAGTTATCTTGCTGTCGTAGTTCTTTGCTATTACTAGCATATACACGATTACATGTTTGATTGTAGGTGTCTTGTCTTAGCCCCGTCATTACTTCGTCGAGGGTAGGCTCGACACTTACTAGTACATAGGGTCGGTTATACTGATACTGCACTCTACACTTGCTGTGCAGATTTTGGCACCGGCCATGGTTGATCGAGAGTTGGTTGTTGGACCCGTTATCCAGAGACTCAAGGTAGATCTGTTAGTGTTCACAGACTTGAAGTCCCCGTCTATCTTTTTTGTTTTACTATTTCTTTCATTCAAACAATTGTACTTATTTCAGATTTGTTTTTGTAGTAAATTCTAGAATGCTCGAGGATTGTGACACCAGATCCAGGTAGTGATAAGTGATGAAGTTGCTATTATATTCCGCACTCTTTATAGAATTTTAGTAGAATTGGGTTAATAATACTCAAGCATGGCTTCCTAGCAAGGAATGTTAGGCACCATCATGGTCTCGATGGTGGGAGTTCTGGGTCGTGGCAAGTTGGTATTAGAGCACTAGGTTGCATAGGTCTCACAATTCACGAGCGAGCTTAGTAGAGTCTGGGGGATCGGTACGAAGACGTCTGTACTAATCTTCAAGAGGCTATGAAGTTTAGGAACAAATTTCACTTATATTCTTCTCTGTCATGTGATTTTGTTTTCTCAATACTGATTGAATTCTTCTACTCTTATTCTCTTGCAGATGGCGAGGAAACGTACCTCTTCTTCAGCCAAGCAACAGCCAGAGCCTCTAGTGGTAGCTCCTACGAGGGGCAGAGGTTGAGGTAGGGGCAGAGCTCAGCTTAGAGCCCCAGCAGTAGCTCCCGTAGTGGAGCCTCAGGTTGAGTTTGAGGAGGAGGCTCCATCCCAGGCTGTTCCTTCCGGTCTAACCCGGCCGGAGGAGTTCATTTCCACCCCCGTGCTTTAGGATGCTTTGGTCCGTTTGGTGGGTATTATGGAGAGTGTGGCCCAGACTGGCGCATTTTCCATGGCACTAGCAGTTTCTCAGGCTGGATGTAGAGCAAAAACTCCTTCAACTCACACTCTGGAGTAGATGGCTCCCTAATATTAGACTCCAGCAGCTTAGCCAGTTAGAGTAGTTCACCCGGTTGTTGTGGTACAGGCCGGTGAGGGGCCAGCTATGTCTTTTGAGGCCTTATGGAGATTGGACAAGTTCACCAAGCTCTTTCCAGTACACTTCAGTGGTGCTACTTCAGAGGATCCCCATGAGTGTCTTGAGAGCTGTCATGAGGTTCTTCAGAACATGGGTATAGTGGAGACCAATGGGGTCGATTTTGTTGCATTAAAGATGGTTGGTTCCGCCAAAAAATGGTGGAGAGATTATTTATTGACCTGAGCACCAGGGTCGCCTGGTCTTACTTGGGACCGATTCTTTCAGCTTCTTTTGGAGAAGTTTCTCCCTATTACTTAGAGACATGAGCATCATTGTCTGTTTGAGCGTCTTCAGCATGGTTGTATAACTGTTACTCATTATAAGACCCGTTTTGTGGATTTGGCTTGTCATGTTCTTCTTTTACTCCCTACCGAGAGAGAGAGAGAGAGAGAGAGAGAGAGAGAGAGAGAGAGAGAGAGAGAGAGAGAGAGAGAGAGAGAGAGAGAGAGAGAGAGAGAGAGAGAGAGAGAGAGAGAGAGAGAGAGAGAGAGAGAGAGAGAGAGAGAGAGAGAGAGAGAGAGAGAGAGAGAGAGAGAGAGAGAGAGAGAGAGAGAGAGAGAGAGAGAGAGAGAGAGAGAGAGAGAGAGAGAGAGAGAGAGAGAGAGAGAGAGAGAGAGAGAGAGAGAGAGAGAGAGAGAGAGAGAGAGAGAGAGAGAGAGAGAGAGAGAGAGAGAGAGAGAGAGAGAGAGAGAGAGAGAGAGAGAGAGAGAGAGAGAGAGAGAGAGAGAGAGAGAGAGAGAGAGAGAGAGAGAGAGAGAGAGAGAGAGAGAGAGAGAGAGAGAGAGAGAGAGAGAGAGAGAGAGAGAGAGAGAGAGAGAGAGAGACAGAGAGAGAGAGGGAGAGAGGGGGTGGGAGGTTTATTGAGAGACTTGTTTAGCCTATCAAGGTGCAGATGGCTCAGGATACTGGAAGTGAGAATTTTTTTCAAGAGGCTGCCAATGTTCGCTAGGCGAGTTGAAATGGTTTTTGCTCAGGGAGTTCAAGAGTCTGATAAGCGACCTCGTCATTCCGGTGGGTTCAGCGGTGCCTCATCTGGAGGCAGGAGAACTTTTAGTAGAGTCCATCATCCTAGACCATTTCATTCAGCACTCCAGGCATCCCACGATTCTTCAGGTGGTCGTGGCCCTCATATGCATTATTCTAATCAGCTAGTCTACAGTGACCAACACCTACTATCAGTGTACCTTCGCTCAACAGTTTTCAGGGTTGTTACTAAGGTCGACAGGGTCAGTTTCACGGCCATCACTCACAGCATCCGAGGTGTTGTTATAGTTGTGGTGACCCGAGGCACATTGCTAGATATTGCTCTCGTGCATCGAGCAGTTCGCAGCATCAGAGTTCTCGTGCCATGTTCCTGGCACCAGGTGCTACACCGCCCACCCAACAAGCTAGAGGTAGAGGTCAGGCAGCCAGAGGTGGTGGTCGTCCGACCATTAGAGGTAGAGGTCAGGCCGCTAGAGATGTAGTTTAGAATGGTGGGCCAACCCCAATGTTATGCCTTTCCATCCAGACCTGAGGCTGAGTCATCAGATGATGTTATTATAGGTAATGTTTCAGTTTTTTTTTAGAGATGATTCAGTTCTATTTGATCCGGGGTCTACTTACTCCTATGTGTCATCTTATTTTACTTCATATTTGGTTGTGCCACATGATTCTTTGAGTGCCCCTGTATATGTGTCCACACTTGTGGGGGATGCTACTGTTGTAGATCGTGTTTATTGTTTGTGTGTGGTCACTATTGGGAGTCTTAAGACTAGTGTACACCTTCTACTCCATGATATGGTTGATTTTGATGTTATATTGAGTATGGATTGGCTGTCACCTTATCATGCTATATTGGATTGTCACGCCAAGACGGTGACCTTAGCCTTGTCGGGGTTTTCTCGATTAAAGTGGACGGGGACTCCTGACCACTCTACCAGCAGGTTTATCTATTATATGAAGGCTCGGTGTATGGTCGAGAATGGGTGTTTAGCCTATTTGGCTTATGTTTGTGATTTTAGTCCAGAGGTTCCTTCTATGGATTTCGTTCCTGTCGTTTGTGAGTTTCTGGAGGTATTTCCTGCAGGCCTACCGGGGATGCCACCCGACAAGGATATTGGTTTCTGTATTGATTTGGCTTCGGGTACTCAGCCCATTTCCATTATTCCATAGCGTATGGCCTCGCAGAGTTGAAAGAATTGAAGGAACAGTTGTAGGATCTGCTTGATAAGAGCTTCATTAGACTTAGTGTCTCACCTTGGGGTGCACCTGTGTTGTTTGTGAATAAGAAGGATGGATCGATTAGGATGTGCATAGACTACCGACAGTTAAACAAGGTGACTATCAAGAACGAGTATCCATTGCTAAGGATTGATGATTTATTTGATCAACTTCAGGGTGTTATGGTGTTTTCGAAGATTGATTTGAGATATGGCTACCATCAGTTGCAGATTAGGGCATCCAATGTCCCTAAGACAACTTTTCGGACTCGGTACAGGCATTATGAGTTTCTGGTGATGGCCTCTAGGTTGACAAATGCCCCAACAACATTCTTGGAGCTGATGAACCGAGTGTTCAAGCCTTATTTGGACTCCTTTGTGATCATGTTTATTAACGACATCTTGATCTACTCCCGCGGTTGAGAGGAGCATGAGCAGCATCTCAGAGTTGTGCTTCAGACCTTGAGACACAACCAATTATATGCCAAGTTTTTGAAGTGTTAGTTTTGGTTGGATTCAGTCTCTTTCTTAGGTCACGTTGTATTAGTAGATGACATTTAAGTAGGTCCTAAGATGATTGAGTCTGTCCAAAACTGACCTAGACCACTTCAGCTACAGAGATCAGGATTTTCTTGGGTTTGGCGGGATATTACCGTCGATTTGTGGAAGGGTTTTCATCTATAGCAGCCCCGTTGACCAGGTTGACCCATAAGGGTGCCATGTTCAGATGGCCAGACGAGTGCGGGGAGAGCTTTTAGAAGCTCAAGATTGGTTTGACTACAACACCGGTGTTGGTGTTGCCCACAGGTTCAAGATCATACACGGTATATTGTGATTCTTCCTGTCTTGGGGTCGGTGCGGTATTGATACAGGAGGGCAGGGTGATTGCTTATGCCTCGAGAGAGTTGAAGGTTTATGAGAAGAATTATCCTCTCCATGATTTAGAGTTGATAGCCATTGTTCATGCGCTGAAGATTTGGAGGCACTATCTTTATGGCGTGTCGTTTGAGGTTTTCACTGATCATCGGAGCCTTCAGTAAATGTTCAAGCAAAAGGATCTCAATTTGAGGCAGAGGAGGTGGTTGGAGCTATTGAAAGACTATGATATCACCATCTTGTACCATCCCGAGAAGGCCAATATGGTGGCCGACGCATTGAGCAAGAAGACATCGAGTATGGGTAGCCTTGTGTTCATTCCAGTCGGTGAAAGGCTGCTAGCATCAGATGTTTGGAATTTGGCCAACCACTTTGTGAGGTTGGATATTCCAGAGCCCAGATGTGTTCTAGCTTGCAAAGTCGCTTGATATTCCTTGTTCGAGCGTATCAGAGATCGGCAGTGCGGCGTGGTGATGCCAAGCAGGTTACTGTTAGTGATGATGGAATCTTGAGGATGTAGGGTCGTGTTTGTGTGCCTAATGTTGATGGACTTCGTGAGTTGATTCTTGAGGAGGCCCACAGTTCCCGGTACTTTATTCATCGGGGTGCCGCAAAGATGTATCTGTACTTGCGGTAGCATTATTGGTGGAGGAGGATGAAGAAGGATATAGTTTCTTATGTAGCTCGGTGCCTGAATTGTCAGCAAGTGAAGTTTGAGCATCAAGGACCCGGTGCTTTGATTCAGAGGATAGAGATTCCTGAGTGGAAGTGGGAGCTATCGCTATGGACTTCGTTGTTGGACTCCAACGGAGTCAGAGGAAGTTTGACGCCATTTAGGTCATTGTGGACAGGCTGACTAAGTCAACACATTTCATTCCTATGGCAGTTACATATTCTTCGGAGCGGGTGGCAGAGATTTATTTCCGTGAGATCATCTGTCTTCATGAGGTGCCCGTGTCTATTATTTCTGATCGAGGTACGCAGTTCACCTCGAACTTCAGAGGGCAGTATGATGTGAGTTGGGCATGCAGGTTGATTTGAGCACCGCGTTTCATCCTTAGAAGGACGGACAGTCCGAGGGCACTATTCAGATCTTGGAAGATATGCTCCATGCATGTGTTATAGACTTCGGGGGATAGTGGGATGAGTTCTTTCCACTTGCAGAGTTCGCTTACAATAACAGCTACCAGTCGAGCATCAAGATGGCTCTGTATGAGGCATTATATGGTAGGTGGTGCCGGTCGTTAGTTGGGTGGTCCGAGCTGGGGAGGCTCGGTTTTTGGGTATAGATCTAGTACAAGATGCATTGGATAAGGTCAAGATTACTCAGGATCGACTCCGTATAGCTCAGTCCAGGAAGAAGAGTTATGCTGACTGTAGAGTTCTTGATGTTTCATTCATGGTTAGGGAGAGAGTGTTGCTCCAGGTATCACCCATGAAGGGTGTCATGAGATTTGGGAAGAAGGGCAAGCCGAGCCTTATGTATATCAGACCTTTTGAGATTCTTGAGAGAGTGGGAGAGGTGGCTTACAGTCTTGCCTTGCCTCCAGGATTATCAGTAGTTCATCTAGTATTCCATGTGTCCATGCTCCGGAAGTATCACGGTGACCTATCCCATGTGTTAGACTTCAGCTCTGTCCAGTTGGACAAGGATTTGACATATGAGGAGGAGCCAGTGGCCATTCTAGCCCGGCAGGTTTGTCAGTTGAGGTCGAAGAGTTATCCTTCGGTCCGAGTGCAGTGGAGGGGTCATCCCGTTGAGACAGGTACTTGGGAGTCCCAGTCTAACATGCAGTATAGCTTCCAAGTTAACCATATTTAGTATAGCTTTGAAGTTGACGTGACCTAAACGTGCATTACATAAATTATTTGAATCAGGTAAGAAGAAGCTTGAACTTTATTGATACTAATAGCTATTATATTCAACTTGAAAAGGCCCTTAGTTGGGTAACCTTTTCCTTCATACACATCATTCTTACTTATTACAATATTTTTAGAGATAAACACACTTAAATCCATTTTCGATAAGAATTCCAGAATAGATCAAATTCTTGTTGAAACGACCCGATCGGTCATTTTGAGATCTAGTGCGTCGTTTGGTGGCTTGATGCCTTGAATAGCTTCTATCACGACCCAAATCTCCCTCTGTAAGGTGTCGTGATGGCACCTAGTCTCTAAGACTATGTAAGCCTAACGGTTGTGGAATGACTGAACAATAACAAAAACAACAGCTAAAAATTATCAACAACAGATATGTATATATAAGCTGGAAAACTGTCACTCGGCATGTACAAGTAACCACAATACTGAGTATAAACAACTCCCAAAGACCCGGTAGTCACAAGTCACAAGCTCTAAGGAAATGTTCTAATTGTCTCTATACATCAATGTGTAGGAAAAATAAAGAAGAAACGACATAAAGGGATAGAGGGGGACTTCGAGGTCTGCGGACACTGGCAGATATACCCTGAAGTCTCTGAAGCAGCAACAAGTACTCTCAACTAATAGTGGGGCTGGTAGGAGGTACCTGGGTCTGCACACAAAACATGTGCAGAAGAGTAGCATGTGTACACCACAATGGTACCAGTAAGTGCCAAGTCTAACCTCGGTAGAGTAGTGACAAGGTATGGTTAGGGCCCTACTAGGATATAATAATAAGATAGAAGATACAAAAATATGATGAAATACTGAGAATTCAACAAAGAGAATTTACAGAAAATTAACTACACAACACATAGAGGTAAACGACATGGGTGCTCCCGAGATACCATCTCGTAGTCCCAAAAGTAAATACTCAATGGGGGATCTCCCGAGGTACCGCCTCGTAATCCCAAAAGTAAATATGCAAGGGGATCTCCCGAGGTACCTCCTCGTAGTTCGAAAAGTAAACACACATCTCGAAGCCGACGGAAACAACAATTAAGAGCAAGAATACTACAGTTTAAGACTAATACAAGTCAAGGAAAAACAAGAATTCAACTAAGCATGCTGCACATATTTCAAATAAGCTTTTAAGGCACGCATACATGCTATATTTGGCTGAAAATGATAACTACACATGCTGGGATGACTCATTTAAGATATAACAAGTTATTGTTCAGTAAAAAATTAGATTATCAATAATTAGCCCGTGTACGCACTCGTCACCTCGCGTACACAGAACTCACATATACCATAAGTGTCACAACAGT
The DNA here is from genome assembly GCA_005239525.1 of Nicotiana knightiana. NCBI lineage: Eukaryota > Viridiplantae > Streptophyta > Magnoliopsida > Solanales > Solanaceae > Nicotiana > Nicotiana knightiana. The sequence continues at coordinate 71,162 of ML393204.1, forward strand.
ACCAAATCCTAAAGGGATTTCACCCACACAAGGTTAGGCAAGCCACTTACCTCGAACCAAGCTCAATCAGTCAGTAAGAATGCCTTTTACTCGACTTTCTGACCCCGAATGGCCCAAATCTAGCCAAAAAGTCGACCCGACCCACTCAGATAAAAGTCACAAACTACGAACACCCATTTAACCATGAGTCCACTCATACCAAAATTACTCAAACCTGATACCAAAATCTCAATCAAAATCCCAAAATTCGGTTGAAGAACATACCAACTTTTTCCCCAAATTCTCAACCCAAATCCTTAATTAAATGATGAAATATATGATAGATTAGTGGAATATAACAAAAAATGAGTTAAGAATCATTACCCAGTATTTTCCTCTGAAAATCCTTCAAATCATCAGTCATATACAAGCTCTCAAATTTACTAAGTGAAAATGAGATCAAACCCTCGTAATTTCCCCTTTTCTGCCCAGTGATCTCGCACCTGTGGACCCATAGTCGCACCTGCAACGCTGCACCTATGGAATTTCCATCGCAGGTGCAAACTTGACATAAAACACCTGGGTCCACTTCTGCAATCAAAAGGCCGCACCTGCGATTGGGCGCCTGCGAACATTGTCCGCTTTTGCGGACTCCCCCTTCCAACTCAGTCTCCGCTTCTGCAGAACTTCAAGCGAATCCGAGGGGGCGCAAATGGGGCATTTCCCTCACACGTGCGATCCCTGGCCACTTTCTCAAATCCTGCTTCTACGCTCCTTAGCTCGTTTCTACGAGCTCGCACCTGCGTTGGGGACTTCGCAGGTGCAATTACACCAGATGATGCCCAGCTTCAACAATCCCCACAAATCAAACCCTAGTCCGTTAACCACCCAGAATCGACCCGACACCCCGGCGACCTCAACCAAATATACCAACAAGTCATAAAACACCATACAAATTTAGTCGAGCCCTTTAATCACATCAAACAATAACCAAAACATGAATCGCACCCCAATTCAAGCGTAGTGAACTTCAAACATCACAACCGATGCCGAACAGTATCAAATCACGTCTGATTGACCTCAAATTTTGCACACAAGTCATATTTTACATTATGGACCTACTCGAACTTCCGGAACCGGAATCCGACCATGATATCAAAAAGTCCCACTCTCGGTCAAACTTCCCAAAAATGCAACTTTCGCGATTTCAAGACTTATTCAACTACGGACCTCCAAATCACAATCCGGACACGCTCCTAAGTCCCAAATCACCAAACGAAGCTAACGAAACTCCATTTTGGAGTTGTCTTCACACAATTCTGACTACTGTTAAAATCCTAGAACTTAAGCTTCAATTTTAGGGACTAAGTGTCATAATTTACTCCGAAACCAAAAACAAATCCTCCGGTCACATAAGCACAAATTAATACAGGGGAAGCAGTAAACAGGGGATCAGGATTAATACTCTCAAAATACGACTTCGGTAACGACCCGACCGGTTGTATAATCAAAGTACTTGATATTCAAAATATATTTTCCCAAGTACTGCTCTTTCAAATATCATCAAAACACGGATGTTCAAAATATATTTTTCCAAGTACTACTCTTTCAAATATCATCAAACTACGTGATGTTCAAAATATATTTTCCCAAGTACTGCTCTTTCAAATATCATCAACATACGTGATGTTCAAATATGTTTTCCCAAGTACTGTTCTTTCAAAAATCATCAACATACGTGATGTTCAAATATATTTTCCCAAGTACCGCTCTTTCAAATATCATCATTCTGCAAGACAAATGTTTTTCAAATATACTTTCGAAAAGAAGTCCTTTAGACATAACTTTTCCTGGAGATAATTGCTTTTCAACTATACTTTTCACTATATATATTTATATATTTCGAAACAAATCTCCTCAATCACAAACTAACGGAACTTAGTACGCCACTCAGAATTTGTCATACAATGCAGTATAGGGTGAAAGGTCCTGGATCTCTGTCCGTAGTCCCAATTTAAATATGCGATGCAATACAAGGGGAAAGCTCCCGGATATCTGTCCGTAGTCCCAATTTAAATATGTGATACAGTACAGGGGGAACTCCCGGATCTCTGTCTGTAGTCCCAATTTAAATATGTGAGGCAGTACAGGGGAAAGCTCCCGGATCTCTGTCCATAGTCCCAATTTAAATATGTGATGCAGTACATGGGGAAAGCTCCCGGATCTCTGTCCATAGTCCCAATTTAAATATGCAATGCAACCACTGAGAAAAACAACCAAAATGTGACATAACCAATATATATTGGCACAACTGGCGCGAAAGCAAACAAGGCCGAATGCAAGGTGCGATGAGCAAATCAATACAAAGACTCAAATCACAAAAGTGGTAACAACTCTCTCATAAGAAGTAGCCACTGAGAGGAATGCCAAGCACAAAGAGAGAACAGCATAACGAGGGGAAAACAAGACCAATATAACAACGATTCTATACATTCAAGTTCGCAATGAAGAAACCAAATCATTCCGGCAAGGGAATCAGCTATGACCAATCTCACTTAGACAATTAGCTTCACCCAATAAATTCAGTTTAAACAATCTCAGTAAATAGGCAGTATATGAAGGAAGACATAACATAACGGTAGGAAAAACAAAGTCTTCGTTTAAGTCAATTTAAGATCATATAAGAAACAAGGAGTGCTAGGCAAGTACTTCTAACTTGAACAGGAGGAGATGAGAATAGGAATCAGGAATTCAGATATAACAAGTTCAATTCATATACGGGGAACATAAGAACCCAAAAATCCCTAAAGGGCAATCTATTTGCAAATAAGTTTGAGTACACACTCGTCACCTCGCGTACGCGGACTACAATCAACATAGAAGACTCAATTCTAAGGGGTAGTTCCCACACACAAGGTTAGGCAAGATACTTACCTTGACTGCGCTAATCAACTCAATACCATGCTCTTTCCACGAGTACCCAACTCCGGGTGGCCCAAATCCAAGTTACCCAGGTGCAAAAGCCTCCAAAAATTGCCTCTCTTGAGCTCTCCAATTCGAAAATGGTGAAAATAACATAAACCTTCGGATCTGATATAATTGCCCAGCAATTCCGCACCTGCGCCCCTGGGACCACACCTGTGGTCCCGCACCTGCAGAAATACCATCGCAGGTGTGAAAACTCACTAAAAAGCTTGGGGTCGCACCTGCGGTCAAATGGCCGCACCCGCAGCTCTGCATCTGCGGAAAACAAACCGCACCTGCGAGGATTGGGGGATTGGGCTAAGTCCACACCTGCGAGCTCCTCGACACTCCTACGTGTCCGCACCTAAGGAAGGTCCATCGCAGGTGCAAGACACCAGAACCAGCAATGGTTCAGCTGTCTCCTAAGTGCTATTAGCACCCGATGATTATCCTAAACGTACCTGAGGCCCCCGGGACCCCGTCCAACCACACACACAAGTTATATAACCTAACACAGACTCGCTCGAGGTTTCAAACCACATAAAACAACACTAACACGATGAATTAAACTAAAAGTCCATGAAAATTCTTCAAACTTCTACAAACATTAAGTTTTGCATTTAAGGTTCGAATCACGTCAATTTAAGTCTGTTTCTTTCCAAATTTCACAGATAACACATATAAATCATATTGAACCTGTACGGGCTTCGGAATGATAATATAGGCCCGATATCACAGGTTTCACCTCAAATTTCATTTTCAAAAACCTTTATATTTTTCAAAACAATTTTCTTTAAAAATTCATTTCTCGGAATTGGGACCTCGGAATTCGATTCCGAGCATACGCCCAAGTCCCATATTTTTCTACGGACCCTCCGGGACCGTGAAATCATGGGTCTGGGTCCGTTTACCAAAAACATTGACTGAAGTGAACTTTACTCAAATTTCCATTACAAATTTTTTTTTATCAGATTTTCACATAAATGCTTCTCGGCTACATGCCTGGGATGTTCATACAAATTGAGGTGAGATAGATGAAGGTTTTCACGACCTCAGAACACAGAATTAGATAGAATATATGGGATGACCCTTTTGGGTCATCATAGTTTAAGTGGTAGAGAATGTAACGACCCGAACAGTCGTTTTGACCTCTAGCGCGTCGTCCAGTGGTTTGAGGCCATGAGTAGCTACACTTTGGGTATTATGACTTGTAAGTGTGGTCGGAATTTAAATTTGGGGAGTTCGGAGTGGATTTGGAAAAAGAATTCTCATTTCGGAAGCATAAAGTTGGAAGAATCTGACCAAGGGCTGATTTTGAGTAAACGAACTTGGAATCAGGAATTAAAGGTTCCAGCAGGTTCTTATGATGATTATGGACTTGGGTGTATGTCCAGATCGGGTTTTGGGTGTCCCGATAGCATTTCGGCGCCTATGGTGGAAGATTGACATTTTGAAGGAATTTCATAAATTTGGGTTGAAGTGCATTTCAATGTTATCGATATTCATTTGGGATTTTGAGCCTGGGAATAGCTCCATATGGTTATTCTGGTATTGGGAGCACCTCCGTTAATGGATTTGGAGGTCCGTAGGTCATTTTGGAGTCAACTGGCGAAAGTTAGAAATTTGAATATTTTGAGAAATTTGACCGGAAGTCGACTTTTTGATATCGGGGTCGGATTACGATTCTAAAAGTTGGATGATCATGCCCAAATCTATTCCTTAGAAGGATAAGCGGTCACTGATAATATAATCCGATCTAAGAGTCCGGAGTCGAATCCCACAGAGAACTAAGGTTTCTCCATAATTGTCAATATCGCTAAGAAGACAAGCTCGAATAAATTTCTAAATTATAAATATTAAGATTCTTATATCTAACTAATTAACTAAGAAACTAAAGTAGTAAATTAACAACTAAAGATACAAAGGGTTAGAGATTAACTTTAGGAGGTCTAGAGTTATGATTTCCCCAAATATTGGAATCCTTCCCGCTATGTTTCCTACAATTTCGCCTATGTATTCTCTACTGATCATGAGCACTATAGGTGCCATAATTCTATCTCGAGTAACTACACCAATTTACTAGACATATTCTCTCGAACTACGCTAGTTGGATTTATCTAACCGCTCATTATGACCACGTCAAGGATTTGTTATTTCTAAACCTACCTTTAAACCCGCTGTATTGATTTATCATATACGTTAGGAGTGAATTTATTCAACACCCACCTAAATATGTATCCTTTCTCAACCAACACATAATAAATAGGCACAATCAATTGATGGCGATTCAATAAACTGAAATAAGCACGTAGTTGAACAAATAGACAAACTCAAAGGTTAAATTATATTAATACATAACAAAAATTCTTCCTCCAAGGGGTTCCATCAATACTCTAGATAATAAATTATTTACTCATAATAGTATGTAAAAGTACAATACTAAAAGTCATAACCAACAACGAAAAACAGGAAGAGGAAAGAAAAAACTTGTGGCTAAATCTTCCTCCTTGCTCCTAGCGTCTTCTTGCCTCCTTGGGTGTTGTCTTACCCTAAAGTAGTGTCTCCTCCTCCAAATGTTTTGTTTTAATATGTATTTATATCACTTAGGGTTGATGAGGGGCGGAATTTTTCAATCCAACTTCGGATGGGAGAAGCTGGAATCCGCGTCTGACTTCGTGCAGCGCGTGATCTTTGATGCAGATTCAACTGGATTCCGCGTCTGACTTCGCGCAGTGCGCGAACTTTGATGCGGATTCAGGTTTTGAAATTATTCCATTTCGTGAAGTGATCCGTGCCTTTGCTTTGCTTCACTGTTTTGTGCCTTCACTTTTCTCCTTTTTTGCATCTGTCTTCGTGCCACGCACGAGAATAGACGAGCTACCAATTCTTCAATTTCTTCGTTTTGTGTCGAATTTTCATCGTTTGATCATTTATCATCTAAACTCATTCCTACACATAAGAAACATATAATGAGTATATTTCACTTCAAACACCACATAAACTCTCGCAACTCATACAAGAATTAACATGCAAATATCCACTAAAATATGCACTTTTCATCATTTATCAATGGAGTAGGTATGTAATGTCGAATGTGATTTGTGTGCAAAATTTGAGGCCAATCGAACGTGATTTGATAAGTTTCACCATCAAATGTAGATGTTTGAAGTTCTAAAGTTCATTAAGCTTGAACTGGGGTACGATTCATGAATTCGACGTTGTTTGATGTGATTTAAGGCTTCGAGCAAGTTCATGTTATGTTTTTAGACTTGTGTGAGAGTTTGATTGGCTTCCCGGGGCCTTGGGTGTGTTTCGGATCATTTTGGGCTACTTTGGATGCTGATTTTATGATGTTTGGTGTTGTTCTTCATGTTCGCGAGGATGCTCTTGCGTTCGCGAAAAAGGATTTGCCTTCTATGATTTTGTTCTTCACGTTCGTAAAGAAGGAAATCTCTGTTGCACAGGTCTGACTTCGGAGGCTCATATCTCGCAATATATAAGGAATTTGGAGATGATGTAAAAATGAAAGTTATAGCAATTTGTTCTAGTTTGTAGAAAGGTAAACCATTTAGCATTTGGATTTCTGTAGAAAAAGTTATTGTCGGTACACTACATATTGTCCGGGAAGATGAAGAAGAAATTCTTGTTGCACTAGGATGAATTTGGCAGTTTATATCTCGAAATCTATAAAGAATTGAGAGATGACCAAAACATGAAAGTTTTAGATCTTGGAGCCTAGTTTTCATAACATTAAAACATTTGTCATTTGAATTTTGTACAAAACTTTATGACGATTATTCTAGAGGCTGTCTAAGAAGAGTTTGGAAATGACATTTGAGAGTTTTTTTTCATCACGAACGCGATTGGAGGCCCGCGAACACGAAGAAGGGTCACCTGGGCACTGCATAAGTTTGCAAAATCGGGTTTGGCTCATTTCATCTCACTTCCTCAATGGGAGCCGACCTAGGAGCGATTTTGGAGCTCGGTCTTCATCATCTATTTCAAGGTAAGTGATTCCCACATATTGCAAGCTAATACATGGATTATATATATATTTAACATGGAAATTCATGGAAAATTAGTGGGAATTTGGGGTTTTGATAGAAAACCTAGAAATTGGTATTTTTAAATTTTGACCACGAATTTGGGTGTGGAATTGAGAATAAATAATATATTTAAGTTCTAGATGTTATGGGTTATGTTTATATTCAAAAAAATTTGGAATCCGGGCAAGTGGGCCCGAGGGTGATTTTTATCGACTTTTCGAAAGGAGTTGGAAATTGATGAAAATAGAATTATACTGAAAATCAGAGTATATATTTATGGATTTTCTCATCTATTGACTAGTTTCAGACTGTTGGGCATCGGTTGAGTTGTCGGCAGGGATTGGGAGACGATTATGGAATTTCGGAGTGAGGTAAGTCTCCTTTCTAACCTTGTAAGAGGGAATTAACCCATAGGTGAACTAAATTATTATGTGCTTATATTTTTGGGGGCTACGTACGCTCGAGGTGACGAGAGTCTGTACGTAGCTACTAGCTGTGCCTATGTCCATGTAGTTTTAGGCTTAGATCATGCCTCATTGATAATGTTATCGATTTATGTTTATTGTTTTCCTTGAGAAGTTGTGGGATTGAGTTTACTTATTAAATGTTTTGAAAGAAGTTGAAATTATTACAAAATCACGACCTTAAAAGTTTTCATTTGAACTTCGTAATTTGAAAAGAATGGAAGAATAATATAAGAACTTAAGAAATATATTTGTAACCGCGTCGCAAGTATGATCCGTGAGCGGGGTAATTCCTTAACTTTATATTTGATCGCGTTGCATGAATGATCCGTGAGCAGGGTAATAGCTGCATCTATGGTTCGTCAGACCATCGGCACTCCACAATTTATATTTATGTTCGATTGGGCTGAACCTCCTCGGTGGTATTTGTGTGTGGTAACAGAACTGGAAGTCCCTTTTATAATTTATATATATTCATTGTTTGTGTGATTATATGTTTTAAAAGAAGTAAGTAATTTAGGTTCTTAAATGCGGCGAATACTTGTTTAGTTATTTCTTCTTTTGAGTTTTATTGTTATATATCATGCTTGATTGAAATTCCTTATTATCATATTGTTGTTCGTTAGTCCACTTCGAAGTCGACCCCTCGTCACTACATTTTCGAGGTTAGGCGGGATACTCACTGGGTACGCGTTGATTTACGTACTCATACCACACTTGTTGCACATTTTGTGCAGGTGCATTTATGATTAGCGGCCTTGTAAGAGTAGGGGCATGTACGCATGCAGAGACTTAGGTGAATTGCTTCTTATGAGACGATCCGCAGCCAGCAGAGTCTCCTTCAGAGTTCTTGTATTTGTTTCTACCCAAATTTTGTATTTCAGACAGTTATAGTATTTTATTTTACTTCCTATTAAATGCTCATGTACTTGTGACACCGGGTTTTGGGGCGACTATGGGTTGCATTGTATTGAAATTCTTGTAAGATGTTATTATTTATTCAACAAATTCAATTTTTTCTATTTAATTAAAGGAAAATAAAATTTCTAACATAATAAAAATGAGAACAAAGTTAAGTATTTATTATTGGCTTGTGTGACAGTGGTGTCCGACGCCATCACGACCTTTAATAGATTTTGGGTGGTGACAATTTCTTTCTCTTTTTATTTCTTGTAGATCCTTCCACAATAATATTTGCTCCCATTATTGTTTAGTTTCCATGGGACTTCTTTTCAGCATCATTGTTGTCCTCTTCAATTCGTAGACGAACAAATGGGTCTTCAAGCGTTATCTCCTTATGTTTATGTATCAAGTAATTTTTAAATTCCATCCACAGGGGAGACAACTTTTCAATAAATGCCGCAACTTGAAACGCTTCAATAATAACCATACCTACAGTCATAAATTAATAATTAATAATATAATCAATATCTTTAATAAAAATATTGATTAGATTTATACCTTCGACAAGGAGGTCATGAACGATGACTTGCAGTTCTTGAACTTGAGTTATGACAGACTTGTTGTCAACCATTTAAAAGTACAAGAACTTTGCGGCAACAAATTTTTTAAGTCCAGCATCTTCTGTCTTCTACTTCTTGTCAAGAGTCTTCCATAACTTTTTCGAAGTTTCCATGACACTATAAACATTGTACAAGCCATATTCCAAACAACTCAAGATATAATTTTCGTACAAGAAATCAGAATGCTTCCATGACCACAAATCACTCATTATCCGGAGTTTCTTCTACCATGTCTGGAACATCCTCGCTGGTGAAACGCTTCAAACTAAGTTCGGTTAGGTAGAAGAATATTTTCTACTGCCACCGTTTGAAGTCCATGCTGGAACAATTTTCGGGGTGTTGTGTGACTCGAAGACGCAGTAGCCACTGCAGCAGTAGGAGGCACAATAAAACCAATTTGTTGTTCCATATTTGTGGTCATTTTTATGTTATAAAAATTGAAACAATCAGAACTAGTAAGTTGGTGAAGTTATTATATCTTCAAACCATATACAACCGAGTAAAAAATCACAATGATTTTAATCTTGGATTGAGTAGAAAGTCACAAAGACTTTAATCTCAAACTGGAGTAGAAAATCCAAAAATTTAAATCTCCAAAGCGGGAGTAGAAAATCACTAGGATTTTAGTCTCCCAAAATAGATTATAAGATGAACACATAATAAACAATTTGAATTCCTTAAGCTTGTTAGTAATTTGTGTTCAAAAAATAATTTCTGCAAGATAAAACGAAACTAGAAACAGAATAGGAATAGAACTACTGCCTCCTCCACCACAGCTCCCAATCCCAAACCCCCACTCTCTGATCTCCCTTTACTAAACTCATTCCCCGGTGGCGGCGAAGGCGACCGTGGCAGAGGAGAACTACTGCCTCCTCCACCACCGCTCATTGCCGCCATCCGCTGCCATGCCTCCTCCCCTGAAATGTTCAATTCTCTCTCTTTCTCTCTCTTCTCCTTCTCCTCCCTCTCCCTCTCCCTCTCCCTCCTCTCCCTCTCTTTTAACTCCCTCATCACTTAAGCCTCCATTTCCTTCCTCTTCTCCTCCCTCAGATACTTTCGTAATCGTTGGGTCGGGCTGGATCGTATTATTCTAATACGGACCTTGTAACAGCCACTAGGACAGGCTGAAACGGCAAGGTTACGGAGAGTGTGGGGTTAGGGTTGGTGTTCTCGTCGAGGGGAATGGGTTTAGGAGTTGCTGGTAATGAAGGTTGGGGTTTAGGTTTGGGCTGAGGTCGTAGAAGGGTTTGGGGTGGGGCGAAGGTTTTGTAAAGAGCTGGTGGGGACATTTTAATGTTGCTAGACCATACATTAGCGCTGGTGCTGTTGCTGGGTTTGTCGTCATCACCGGAGGACGACAGCGGTGGGAGTTTACAATACAAGTCGCCGAGCATTGTGATCGGAGATTCTAGATTGACGACGATGAGAGAGTTTGGTGGAAAATAAGGGGTTTCAAAAAAAAAATACCGGTTACCAGGTGAGATATAAAAAAAAAGAAACTTTAATTCACAACACTTCTTTTCCTTCTAGCTTTTATTCTTCATTTTAAGTTAGTTTCTTTTCATAATTTTGAACTCTTTTTATGAAATTGTTAGTTTTCTTTAGTCTAATTCATAGCTTTCTTCCATAGCGCGAGTTATAAAAATTAATAAGTATTTAGTTTTAGTATTTTAATATAAATCAAATCGATGATTGTACGGTAAGCTTGTAAGAAATTTCAAAAGTTTTAATGCATTCTGTTTACCTTGAAAATGGTAATTAAATTATATTTGATTATGTGGTTCTAAAAATACGTGATCTTTTTTAATACCAATTGTTTAGGAAGTAGATGCTAGGTGGGCAACAAGAAAATGAAATAAGAGCGAAAGGTAATGAAATTATGCAAACCGAATCGTGGAGGGACGCGGTCCCGAGCTTGGTCGGAATGGACCTCGAGGTCGAGCTCAAGGGCTTGACAATGGGATATCGAGAAATATATATTATTGAAGGCCTCGAGGATGGCCTACTTGTGATTAATAACGAGAAATAAATGAAGAACAACTAATGAATACAATAAATGAAAGGAAATAAATCAGTGAAATAATGGTAGAGAATGTTTGAGTTAGAGAGTAGAGAATGTTCTTGTTCTTGTATTGAATATCATGTGTCTTACAAAGTGACAAAGGTCCACTTTATATATGAGGGGGAATCCCAACATAGTACATGTGTAATTATTACAAAAGAGAGATGGCTGGTACATCCATTTAATGCCACGATACGGGCCTATACTATTTTGCGTACTTGGTCAGCTTTAACCACTTGCCTTTTCGGGATTTCCCTCATTTCCATGATGGTCTTCGATCTACATTACTTCGGGGTCGAGAACCCTCGATGTGTCCCTTTGATGCCAAAACTTGAACCTTCGAGCCTTCTGAGCGCCGTGATGATCGTAAAATCGGGTTCTCCGATTTTAGCCGTATACAGATAGTCCCCACGTTTCTTATAGCGAAGTGATAAGAAACGGTCTTGACTTCTTGCCTCTTCGATATCCCTATTATGACGTCAGTCTCTTCAGAGCATTAAATGATGTGACATAAAAATCTGCGCAGAGGTCACTGTCAACACAATTCTCAAGAAGCCCACGAACCGTTATTGGTTCGACCTTTCTGCTTCAAGCATGCCAAAAAGGCCTCTATAAATACTTCAATGACATGCCTTCTCATAATTTTACATCTTCTTCAAACCTTCAACCTTTTACTAAGAGTTTCCCACTCTTACCTTCTATCTGTGTTTGCTTCTTCATCTTCTCTCTTCAAAACTCAATTATAACCATGGAAACAACTTCCAAAACGGTACCACAAAAGGAGGGAGCCGCTTATTCATCACGCCCGTCTAAGAGTAAATCAAAAACTCCTCCTACCATCGAGCAACGCATCCCCGGTCCTTTCGACATTGTCTCCGATTTCACAATTGAAAAACCCCCTTCTACACCAGGCCGATGTGAGCCCATGTCCCGATACATAAGTGTAGTATCACATATAGAAAGGGTAAAACTTGACTACTGTTGGGGGGAGGCAGCCCGAGTGGAAATTCCTACTGCTGACGAAAGCATAGTCATGCATAAGGCTGGCTTTCTCAGCATATACACATACCCTTTTACCTTAGATCCCGTAGATTCTTCCTCTCCACCGATTGACCCAGTGATTCTCTACTTTTGTCGTCAATACCGAGTGACACTCAGTAAGATTTATCCTTCTTTTTGGAGGATTGTATATATGATTCGACACATTACCAGCATGGTCGAGGGAATGACTTTCACCCTCGACCATTTGATCAGATTATACAGCCCTTGTCTTTTCCGAGGGGGCCTAATTAAGCTGCACCATCGATATGCCAAGGTGTTCTTCACCTGCATCGATGAGGATAAGGATCAGGGATGGATGAGCCGATTTGTTAGAATCAGAACTTCGGACGTCGTCCCTGCTGATATGATGCCATTCCCGGAGGAATGGAATATGAAGCGTAAGTATCCCCATATTGATTATGTTTTACCACCTCTTTTTCTTATACCAATCTGAACTCCCTCTCTTTCGATTGTGCAGCCACCGTCTGGTTCCCCGGCGCGGTCCAGGACCTTCTTGGGTGGGTCAAACTTTTGGACTCCGCCTTTCCAGACAAAAAACTTATCTGTCGTGGTCTGGTTAAAACACGGTGGAAGGCTAAGAACCACGGTATGCTCTCGTTGTTGTTGTTGTTTTTTCATTCTTTTTATGTATTTTCGATGGTGGTGTTTTTTGATATAACACGCTTGTGCAGGCCTTGGGGAAGGCGTTTTGATGAGACCGCCCCTTATGGTGAGGAAGAGGCACCGAAGACTTCCAAGGACAAGAAAAGGAAGAAGGAGGCCTCGGCGGAGTCTCCAAAATCCAAAGAGGCAAAGTCTCGGAATCCCAAGACCGATGCCACGGTCCTATCCTCAATGGCCGCTGAGATCCTGCGAGCCGAGGAAGAGAGTGTTGATACCTGCCCTTTGGTACAAAAAGAAAAATGAAGCGCTGATGCTTTGAGAGTTGTTGGGTGGTCGTCTGCTGAGTTGGAGGCGGCCGATGCAGACCCACCTTGTGCTGAGGAGACCCTCGAGGAGGGTTTGGGTGTAGTCCTCGAGACGCCCGTTGGACATGGCACAGTCCACGTTGGTGAGTTCGAGGGATCTACTTCCGAAATTTTTCGGGGGCTCTAGGAAGCCTCGATGGAAGCTGATGTTGCTGATGTATTTCAATAGGGCACGTCGTTCTCTCCAGGGGAGATAGGAGGCGCCCAAGAGAGGAATGCACTCGGTCTGGGGGCCTCTCATGGAGGGGATGACGCATTCAGAGATTATTTTGAAGGCGTAGGGTCACGACCCAAAATCCCTAAGGGTCGTGATGGTGCCGGACATCATTGTCAGGCAAGCCAATCGTTAATTAATTGAAATAACATTCCGGTTTTAAAACATTTATGAAAACATTTCCTTTCACTTTATTACATGATAACCAAATAAAAATCTATCAATTAGGAAAAAATGCTTTGAATACTAAACTTTAACAATTATAACCCAACACATATTCCAGAACCCAGTGTCACAAGTGCATGAGCAATTTCTAAGAATTTATACAATCATTACAAAGCCTGTCCGAAATACAACTGGACAAGGAAATTTAAAATGAAATAAATACAGTATGAAGGTGACTCTGTCAGCTGCGGATCGCCTCCAGATGATGCAGCTCGCCTAAGTCTCTGAATCCTCCACATTGCTATGAATGTACCTGCGCAATAAAATGCGCAACAAGTGCAGCAAGAGTACAAAAACAACGTGTACTCAGTAAGTCTACCGCCTAATCTCAGAGAGGTAGTGACGAGAGTTCGAATTTGACACTCACTAGGGTCCAACAATATAATATATGACAGAATATGGTGAAATACAGTAGACATGTAAGGCAGTGAGCAACGAATACGTATCAAGTACAGAAATCCAGCTAACTACCGAGAATAACAACAAAGTACACTTTCCTTTTTCCCAAATACATGTCAGGCCAATATCAATAAAACAGTACAAGTAGTCAAGCGCACAGAAGGATAAGACAACCGGCTGGAGTCGAAGGAATAACTAATCACTGAATAGGCGTAAAGCTTCCCCCGCTCACGAATCACACCTGCGACTCGGGTGCTGACACATTTATACCAAATTACCATAAAGCTTCCCTCGATCGCGAATCATACCTACGATTCGAGTACTGACACATCTATACTAAATTACCATAAAGCTTCCCCCGATCGCGAATCAAACCTGCGATTCGAGTGCTGACACACTTATACTGAGTATTATAAAGCTTCCTCTGCTCGCGAATCATACCTGCGACTCGGGTGCTGACACATTTATACTAAATTACCATAAAGCTTCCCTCGATCGCGAATCATACCTGCGATTCGAGTGCTGACACACTTATACTGAATATTATAAAGCTTCCCCCGCTTACGAATCATACCTGCGACTCGGGTGCTGACACATTTCAACACATTAAATCCGTATTTTTATCAAGAAAATAGTTTTTTCTCAGGAAAGTGGTAAGATCCTTATTAAAATAAACATGAAATATAGGTTTTGAAATCATTTCTTTTTTAAACTCATTTGTCAAGTTTAAGGACATTCCACGATACAACCCAGTCCAGGTACACATATATCCACAGCGGAACCAATTCTCTTTCTAGAAGATTAACAATATGAACTCTAGCTTTCTTTTAAACATTCAATTACGTTATCGGTCATATTAGTAGTTTAATGTTACATGCAGGGTCACAGTTACACACATAAGGCATGCTAGTGGGTCTTAGGCTACCCGGACATGGCATAATAGTAGCTACGCACGTACTCCCGTCACCTCGTGCGTACGTAGCCCCAAAGATAATAGCATGTACTGAATTAATTCGCCTAGGGGGACGATTCCCCCTCACAAAGTTAGAAAGGAGACTTACCTCGCTCCAAAATTCCAACCGGCCTCCAAGCCCCTCTGATGACTCCAACGGACGCACAACGCTCCGAAACTAAAACAAAATGGCAAAGCAATGAAAATTCATCCTAATACTCACAACAAATTCAGATTATATACTTTCCCAACCCCGCTCGGAGAACTGACCAAAATGCCCTCGGGCCCACGTGCCCGAAATTCTGAAATTCTTGAAGATACATGATACACGTAGCCCTACAAGTTCAATCATGCAATTTACTCTACATTCTATACTGAAATTCGTGGCTAATTTCAAAATTTACATCTTCTAGGTTTTACTTCAAAAACCCCAGTTTTTCCCACAATTTCCCATATCAAACTTATGCATCAATCTTGTATTTAACATTAGAAACGAGTAGAAACAACTTACCTCTGATCCATGATGAAATCTCCCTTGGAAAGCTCTCCAAAATCGTGCATAGCATATGAAAAATAGGTGAGAAATGACAAAAACCCGTCTTTAAACATTCTGCGCAGGCCTCCTTTCGCACTTGCGGTCCTATAGCCGCTCTTGCGGCTCTGCATCTGCGAAAATTCTATCGCAGGTGCGGCTCTGACTCGACCCAGCAAAAAATCCCACTCCTGCGTCCCACAATTTGCACCTGCGACTCCGCAAGTGCGACCAAACTCCCGCACCTGCAGTCCCCTCAGCTCCAGCCCTAAATCTCGCACCTGTGGTGCCCTTAGCCGCACATGCGGTCAAAGCGTCGCAGGTGCGGTCACACCAGATGACAGCAGCCTACGGCCTTCTTCAACTTGAAATATTGATCCGACAACCACCCAGAATCAACCCGAGGCCTCCGGGACCCCGTCCAATTATACCAACATGTCCCAAAACATGACACGGACTTGCTCGAGCCCTCAAATTACATGAAACAACACCGAAATCACGAATCGCACCCAAATCCTAACTTTATGAACTTATAATTTCCAACTTCTACATCCGATGCCGAAACCTATCAAATCACACCCGATTGACCTCCAACTTTGCTGACAAGTCATATTCAACATTACAGACCTGCTCCAACTTCCGGAATCGCATTTCGACCTCGATATCAAAACTTCCACTTCCGTCGTATTTCTCAAACACATTCAAATTTCTATGTTTAGCCAAATGACTCCCAAATGACCTACGGTCATCCAAATTCACTTCCGATCGCGCTCCGAACTGCAGAATCACCATACAAAGCTGTTCCCAGACTTGAAATCCCAAACGGACCTCAACAGCACTGAAATGCACTTCAAGCCCAAATTTATGAAATTCTTCTAAAATGCTAACTCCCACAATATATGCCGAAACACTCCCAGGTTATCCAAAACCTGATCCGAACATACGCCCAAGTCCAAAATCTTCATACGAACCTGCTGGAACTTTCGAATCCTGATTCGGAGACCGTTTACTAAAAAATCCAATCTTAGCTGATTTCTCCAACTTAAGGCTTCTGAAATGGGAATTTTCTTTCCAAATAAATTCTAAACTTCCTGGAATTCAATTCCGACCACGCCCACGGGTCATAATTCCTGAAACGAAGCTGCTCACGGCTTCAAACCACTGAACGATGCGCTAGAGCTCAAGACGATCGGTCGGGTTGTTACATTCTCCCCCACTTAAACCGACGTTCATCCTCGAACGTGCTAAGAACTGCTCTAGAGTTACCTGAAACCACTGTTTAACATCTCGAGCACCTACCGGTGCTACCACAACCCAGTCGAGCACAATAGCCTGATCAAATCTAGATATTTCTTCTTTATCCATATAGTAAGCTCAGAATTCATTCAAACACTTGAAGTTCTCTGCCAGGCCTAGTTCCAACATATATAAACACTGCATCAACTAGCACACGATATACCAGATCATAACTGCATACCCTTGCTGAATCGGCACCATGCATCACATAACTCATCATCTGACCACAATGACGCTCCCTGAACCTTAATAGCCAAGGTCCACGAATCTGATGCTCCCAATGCACCTCATAACAAATATGCATACGCCCTGCTATAATGCTGACGATACCACCACAACGGAGGAAATGTGCAGAAATTCATACTCAACTGCAGAGTTAACAAATCCTTGAATACCTCATGTTGACTAAAATTGTCACTTCATTGTGAACCTGAATAATGGTATTTGTTCTTTAATATACACTTCACATAACCTTATCGCACTGATCCCTGGTCCAAAAAACTCTTCTCACCCAGTATGAACTGCTCAGACAACACTTCACCCCAAACATGGCCAACAGCCTCACGTGATACCACATCGCGCCAATAGACCATAACTCGAACATGATAATAAGAAATGACTCGGGACGGAACTATTCAGCTCACACAACTAATATGAAGTCTTACCAGAAAAATAGGAAATAAAACACAAGAAAATAAATACATATTAACCCTTCTCATCATCACACTGTTGCGGCGTGCAACCGATCCAAATAACATACCCGTGGCGGCGTGCCACCCGATCCCATCATAAAACTCACATAAGGAAATATACACGGAGCTGAATCGCTCACTATTACAAATTACTGAATATTGATCACAAGCACGCTAAGTGCATAATACCATCCTGGGGAGACTAATAAAGCTGTAGGCTACAAAACTCAAGCACAACTGAGGTGCGATATATATATATATATACTCTGGATCTCAAGAGCTATCCTGCTCATATAACATCCCTGCTAAGCGGGACCTCAACACATAAGAAATTATCAAAGTCGTTTAGCAAATCACACGGCACAATCACAATAACACATGAATTCGATGAAGACGGGACGACACACGCCGTTCTAATACCTTTCGATGAAAAGTGCTCTACCGAAAGGAACATTCCTGGCTCATACGGAGCCCATAATCATATTTAAATCCATCCACAAACATCGAGTTACCTTGCTCGCACCAACAAAGCTAATAGCTTTTGCCTGGGTCCATATTAACCCACATTCTCTCATAATACACGAGAACAACCATCATCACCGGGACTAACACCCCATAATCCATAATCAACTTAACCGAACGCCCTCCAGGCGTAAATTCTCAATTAAGCAATATTGCACTTCTTTATACTTAGTCCAAATCTGAAATCCATCAAGTGACTACATGTCACACTTTATACAATCTTCACGCGGTCATGCTTACACGACCTTCCACACAAGGCAACAAGTCTGCCCATCCATAATACCGACCACACTAAGGCCGCAAAACATATCAAGAACCCATGACTAGGGTTCAAAGCCTCTTTCACCGAATATAAATCTCAGGTGACACTGAAGATAACACCAGCTTACTCTGAACATTCAAATACCTTTGTCTTGCTCTTCCGAGCTTATGACATCCTTATAAGCATCGGACCTCAATCTCGATTCTTACTTCCAGTTGCATACTGCTTCCCGCACCTAACATACCAACATGAGGTGGCTTAAGAATTCCATCATAACATCCGAACCACCAATAGGGTGAACACTTCATCATATAGAACTTTTCACTTGACTCAATTCAAGAGTAACATCTCAACACACGAGTGAATTCCCATTATCACCCAATCATGCAAATACTTAAGTAGTAGTCTATACCACCATAACCCTTCCGGGGTCCTCCTACACATGATAGGCCATAACACTCAAATGCTCCCACGTGAGATCCGTTACGGCGGCCGACAAGCCCCGCACACACCGGCACAAACCACATGCATAACTAAATCACATCAAAGGAACCGACCATTGCCGCAATGTGCCATTTCAACCATGGATAATCAATCTATCTTCTTTTAATCATCATTAATTTCCTCAGGAATAATAACAACTTCCTTCAACCCATAGCATACTCAACCCTCACTCATCCCGAGTGACCTTGATTCACGAGACTATGCTGCACAAATCCCGCAACCCATCTCATACCCTTCTGATAATCCTTCTACAATATGGAGTTCATTTCTCTCACTCCTCCGATATTATCCTGCATGCTGAAACATATGATAGAACATTCCAACCATCCTCCTTTTTCTCAGAGATTACTCTGCAAAAGCTCGATTCTCGATCATACTACTGCCTGAAATCCTTAAACGCCGCATTCTTAACTTTTGAACTCGCTAGGACCGCTATTGAGAGTCACCCACTCCGAGTGGCCCCGAATACAATCAACTCCAAGGCTCTTCTAGCACAGGAACACCCCTTTCAAGGAAACACGTGACTGAGTCGCTATCCTTACAACTCGCCCATGCCTTAAGCATAAATCCTGAATCTTCCAAAGCCTAACCCTGGCCCGACATGGCCAAATTTTGCACATATTCATCAAATCCCACGCACAATCACCACTTTACTCCTTTCCCTTAGCTGAAATAGCTTGCCAACATGCCGACAATCCGCAACCCTATGCGAAGACAACCCTACAACCCAATTGCAGATGGTGGGACTCCCCCACTTGGCGACTGCTCGACTTTCGCTTCTTACACCTGGCCTCTTAGAAATTAAACAACCGCCTAGCCTTACTTCAGGACCGTTCTGTGTAGCTCTCAAACAAGCAGATCACCACGACTTCACGCTCTCCGAAGATCATCTTTCTCTAGCTACCTGCATTAACAACACTTATCCGGTACTGAACCACCGCACCTCACGATCCCTGCCAACCGCATTCTTCAACACTTCTTCTCGATACTCTGACCCCATGCAACCGAAGAAACCATATCACCGACAAATTAACATATCCATTTGATCAATAACAGTGACTACATGTTACGGGTGCATATCCCACCTCAATTGAAGACACCAAGTCTTACTACCTTATCAACCCCAACCGGACCATTCATAACCCAAATGCCCTTCCTCTGCCGACACCAAAGAACTAAAATCTCGAAATCATACTCTGAGAAGACCTCCCTTCAAACCATTCATCACCCTCAACATATGGGCAATAATTTTATCATCATAACGACGCCACATGACAACCAATTGCAAGCATCATCACTACTTGAGCATAACCTTAAGGCTACCAGAAACACAGCTACTGAGCTGAAACAACATATTATTCCTCTGCAGGGCCATAACAACAGCCACGACCAATTACACGTGAAAGCATCTCGAATTACATTCATAGCACTATTTCCATTCCTCAAATTCCTGATCTATAGCAAGTGCTTCGCGAAGCGTAAGATTTAGTAGGAACGAACATAGGCATAATCCTCAAAGGAATCAACTCGCACGATGAATGATCAAGAAGGGAAGTACTCCTAACATCCTTGTAGCCTCTCGAAGATAAGTACAAACGTCTTCATACCGATCCGCAAGACTCTACTAGACTTGCTCATGAGTCGTGAGACCTACGGGAACCTAGCGCTCTGATACCATGTTGTCACGACCCAAAATCCCTAAGGGTCGTGATGGCGCCGGACATCAATGTCAGGCAAGCCAATCATTAATTAATTGAAATAACTTTCCGGTTTTAAAACATTTAAGAAAACATTTCCTTTCACTTTATTACATGATAACCAAATAAAAATCTTTCAATTAGGAAAAGATGGTTTGAATACTAGACTTTAAAAATTATAACCCAACACATATCCCAGAACCCGGTGTCACAAGTGCATGAGCAATTTCTAATAATTTATACAATCATTACAAAGCCTGTCCGAAATACAAGTGGACAAGGAAATTTAAAATGAAATAAATACAGTATGAAGGTGACTCTGTCAGCTGCGGATCGCCTCCGGATGATGCAGCTCGCCTAAGTCTCTGAATCCTCCACATTGCTATGAAAGTACTTGTGCAATAAAATGCACAGCAAGTGCAGCATGAGTACAAAAACAACGTGTACTCAGTAAGTCGCCCGCCTAACCTCATAGAGGTAGTGACGAGAGGTCGAATTTGACACTCACTAGGGTTCAACAATATAATATATGACAGAATATGGTGAAATACAGTAGACATGTAAGGCAGTGAGCAGCGAATACGTATCAAGTATAGAAATCCAGGTAACTACCGAGAATAACAACAAAGTACACTTTCCTTTTCCCCAAATACATGTCAGGACAATATCAATAAAACCGTACCAAGTAGTCAAGCGCACACAAGGACAAGACAATCGGTTGGAGTCGAAGGAATATATAATCACTGAATAGGCGTAAAGCATCCCCCGCTCGCGAATCATACATGCGACTCTTGTGCTGACACATTTATACCAAATTACCATAAAGCTTCCCTCGATCGCGAATCATACCTGCGATTCGAGTGCTGACACATTTATACCGAATTACCATAAAGCTTCCCCCGATCGCGAATCATACCTGCGATTCGAGTGCTGACACACTTATTTATGAATATTATAAAGCTTCCCCCGCTCACGAATCATACCTGCGACTCGAGTGCTGACACATTTAAACCAAAATTTCATAAAGCTTCCCTCGATCGCGAATCATACCTGCGATTTGAGTGCTGACACACTTATATTGAATATTATAAAGCTTCCCCCGCTCGCGAATCATACCTGCAACTCGGGTGCTGACACATTTCCACACATTAAATTCGTATTTTTCTCAAGAAATTAGTTTTTTCTCAGGAAAGTGGTAAGATCCTTATTAAAAGAAACATGAAATATAGGTTTTGAAATAATTTGTTTTTGAAACTCATTTGTCAAGTTTAATGACATTCCACGATACGACCCACTCCACGTACACATATATCCACAGCGGAACCAATTCTCTTTCTAGAAGATTAACAATATGAACTCTAGCTTTCTTTTAAACATTCAATAACGTTTTCTGTCATATTAGTTTAATGTTACAGGCAAGGTTACAAGTACACACATAAGGAACACTAGTGGGTCCTATGCTACCCGGACATGGCATAATACCAGCTACACACTGACTCCCGTCACCTCATGCGTACGTATCCCCCGAAGATAATAACATGTACTGCATTAATTCACCTAAGGGGACGATTCCCCCTCACAAAGTTAGAAAGGAGACATACCTCGCTCCGAAATTCCAACACCAGCCTCCAAGCCCCTCTGATGACTCCAACGGACGCACAAACCTCTTAAACTACCACATAATGGCAAAGCAATGAAAAATTATCCTAATACTCACAAAAAATTCAGATTATATACTCTCCCAACCCGCTCGGAGAAATGACCAAAATGCCCTCGTTCCCACATGCCCGAAATTCTGAAATTCTTGAAGATACATGCTACCCGTAGCCCTACTAGTTCAATCATGCAATTTACTCTACATTCCATACTCAAATTCGTGGCTAAATTCCAAATTTACATCTCCAAGATTTTTCTTCAAAAACCCCAGTTTTTTCCACAGTTTCCCATATCAAACTTATGCATCAATCTTTTATTTAACCTTAGAAACGAGTAGAAACGACTTACCTCTGATCCCTGATGTAATCTCTCTTGGAAAACTCTCCAAAGTCGTCCATAGCATATGAAAAATGGGTGAGAAATGAAAAAAACCCGTCTTTAAACATTCTGCCCAGGCCTCATTTCCCACCTGCAGTCCAATAGCCGCTCATGCGGCTCTGCACCTGCGGAAATTCCATCGCAGGTGCGGCTCTGACTCGACCCAACAAAAAATCCCGCTCATGCGACCAAACTCCCGCACCTGTGGTCCCCTCAGCTCCAGTCCTAAATCTCGCATCTGCGGTGCCCTTAGCCGCACCTGCGGCTCCACACCTGCGGTCAAAGCCTCGCAGGTGCGGTCACACCAGATGACAGCAGCCTTCAGCCTTCTTCAACTTAAAACATTGATCCCACAACCACCCGGAATCCACCCGAGGCCTCCGGGACCCCGTCTAATTATACCAACATGTCCCAAAACATGAAACGGACTTGCTCGAGCCCTCAAATCAGATCAAACAACGCCAAAATCATGAATCGTACCCAAATCCCAACTTTATGAACTTAGAATTTCCAACTTCTACATCTGATGCCGAAACTTATCAAATGACACCCGATTGACCTCAAATTTTGGTCACAAGTCATATTCAACATTACGGACCTGCTTCAACTTCCCAAATCGCATTCCGACCTCGATATCAAAACTTCCACTTCGGTCGAATTTCTCAAACACCTTCAAATTTCTATCATTGGCCAAATGACTCCAAAATGACCTACGGTCCTCCAAATTCACTTCCGATTGCACTCCCAACTCCAGAATCACCATACGAAGATGTTCCCAGACTCGGAATACCAAACGGACATCAAAACACTGAAATGCACTTCAACCTAAATTTATGAAATTCTTCTAAAATGCTAACTCCCACAATATACGTCGAAACGCTCCCGGGTTATCCAAAACCTGATCCGAACATACGCCCAAGTGCGAAATCTTCATACGGACCTGCTGGAACCTTCAAATTCTGATTCGGAGACCGTTTACTCAATATTCCAATCTTAGATGATTTCTCAAACTTAAGGCTTCTAAAATGGGAATTTTCTTTCCAAATAAATTCTAAACTTCCTGGAATTCAATTCCGCCCACGCCCACGGATCATAATACCTGAAATAAAGCTCCTCACGACGTACTAGAGCTCAAAATGACCGATCGGGTCGTTACACGTAGAGTAGGAGACCAATATCGACGCCCCCGTTGCCCTCGAGGAGGCCGAGAGGCTCCAAAAGCAGGTGAATTTCTTGAAATAATATGTTGTTCTTCAACTTCCTACCCCTTCTTTCTAACTTTATTCCTATGGGTTGTAGGTCATTAAGCTGTATGACCAAACCATCTCCAAGTGCAAGATGAGTTGAATCATCATAGAGAGGATCTTGAGAAGCTTATGTCGGAGTCGGTTGAGTTGGAGGCTCTATGTGCCCGAAAAGAGGAGGAATTGATCAACCTCCGGGCGGGCTCGGAGAGAGCGCTTCAAGAGAGGGCCAACTTCATCGAGCAGGTATTCTGGTACCCATAATTTTATCTTTCATCGCCATACTTGGTGTTAATCGGCTTATTTTCCGTGTCTTTAAGATTAGGCAGAAGGAGGCATTGGTGGAACGGCTCCGAGGGGATGTTGCGGCCAAAGACATCGAAATCCTTGAGCTGGCTCGGCTGAATGATGACGTGGCTTCGGAGAGGGACGCGCTTCAGGGGAAGGTAACCTCGATTCAAGACCTTCTTCGAGGGTCTCAAGAGGAGGTTGTTGCACTATCTGCGGCCAATTCTGAGGCCGACGAGTTCGTCTCTTCATACAAAAGGGATGTTGCTGCTGTGAATGACGGGGCCAGGGAGATACCCGAGAAGGCCGAGCTAAAATTGGCTTGGGAAGTTGCCCCTGCTCGCATACAAGCCAGGAGACAAGCCTTCGAGGAAGTGAGCGCTAAGGGTGTCGATCTCTCTACCGAGATCGAAGAAGTCAGGGCCCTGGAGGAAGAGTCGGCAATGCCGACTATGTCAGATGAGAGCTCCGAAAGTGACTCAGGCGGCAACGAAGGCGAATAGTAGATTCACCTACTATTTTTCTTTTTTCCTTTTTTGTATATGGGACCCTC